>JAGDQP010002639.1:57904-77296 GCA_022664845.1 Lepisma saccharinum | reverse complement strand
GAAAGAAAGAAAGAAAGAAAGAAAGAAAGAAAGAAAGAAAGAAAGAACGAAAGAAAGAAACCAAGAGGTCACCAACATGCATTAGGGAAAGCACTTGTCGCCTGTGTCTGTCTCAAAGGATTCTTTCAACCTATGGGTAATTAACAGAAAAACCGAAAACACTTGCAATTGAAAAGCAGAAAATGCAGCAAAAATCTGAATTGCATTCACAATATGATTGTTTTTTTAGCGGAATCTGTCTCTTTATTTTCTTTTTAAAATATTACCACCAGGTTTACTCTCTCTCACTCTCTCGGTTTCGCATTTGATTGGTTCTGGTTTCGATACCAGTGGCCGACCATCCTGACCTGACTGAAGTTTTTCCTGTCATAACGGAAAAGTGCTGCGATGGTACCTTCAACCATAGGTGTCGGGTCGTATGGACAAGAGGGGGCTCCTTTTAGATGTCTGACTATACTTTTTTTCTTTATACACAAGTATTCGACAAAAATACAAACACCTCTGAAATTCATACTCTGCCATTATTAATCATGTGTGAAGGCACCGGTTTCACATAGCACAGCTTCTGTTCTCCGCGGAATGCATTTATATAAAACCTGAACAATCCCCAGACGATTATTCAGGGATGTAATACTAAATTTTTGGGTGAGTATACGCTTCGCCTTTTGTAACGAAACCTTCCGCTTACCATACCATACCTGCGTATTTCATAAAGTTTAGATGGGTACAAGGTGATGCCTAAAACAATCAAGTGGGTATACGTCGCATGCCCAAGAACAGTGACGTATTTAGGGAGGTCTGGACCCTCCCCCACCAAACCTCATATTTCAGTATTTCAATACAGCCTTTGATAACATAGAGCGGTACTTTGTCAGGACAAAAAGATGACCGAGGTTTCAGTTTCTTTATAGCATTTTCAACGTCCCTCAATTCGATGTGTTCCTGGAATAATTGGTCTAAGATTTCGGAACTATTGTGTTGCGTTAGAGTATCGAGATTAAATTTGACACATTGTGTATCACTTGAAAGTTTTTCATGAATGCATTCGCAATAACTGTTTCATCATTTAAGGACTACCCCTCGTAATTAAGTACGTTGCATTCCGACTTCTTTCTTTTATTTTTTACATATGACCAAAAGCTTTTGGAATCAGTTAGAATGTTAGTCTCGCAATTACGCAGATATATTTTATAAGCATTAGATATTTTTCTTTTGGAAAGAGCATGTAATTCAATAAATTTATTATAATGATAACTAACATCGCCAATTGCTTGCTTCCATTTTCTACGATGGTATGCCTTTCTCCAGACGAGTTTGATTATGTAATTTGAAAATCAGACAGGGCACTTCAGTTTCGATACACATTTATCGAAATTGGCATATAGTATATTATAGAAAGAATCGACAGCTTCGTCGACAGTTAAGCTATCAGATACACTCTCCCAATTTGCTGATGTAATGTCGCGATATAATTGCTCGTAATTAGCTTTGGAAAAGTTGTAATCTATTGTTTGTTGTTTAATTGTATTTTGACTTGCTTGGCGTATAGAAGTTCAGCTATTAATGCAGGATGATGAACGTCTTCGGGAACGATCGAGTTATGTTCATGTCTTACAATAATACTGTGGAAGTTAGAAAGTACTAAATCTAAAGTTTTGTCATATTTGTTTCTAACATTGTTAAGAGATTTTAAATTGTAAAAATTCATCAAGTTGTATAATTCATGACAGACAGTTGTTGAGCTAAGAAAATCGAAATCATTTCCTGTTACTAATGAAATATTATAATCGCCTATTAGGAGAATACTACTTTCTGTTAGTAATACACTATATACCTAACCAAAATAATCTTGATACACTGGTAAAGGAGAAGCAGGCAAGATATAAACAACACATATAAACATACAAGTAGCATTATTTACAAAAACTTTGGCTAGGACACAACCTATACCAGGAATATCAGGCAAGGGAATTCTCTGCACTCATTTTGTTTTTTTTCATTTACAGCCAACAGAACCCCACAACAGATGTTTTACCAGAAGCAGATAGATTTCTATCGTTCTTATCACAACATACCTTGAATCAAAAAGTTCACAGTCAAAATGGCTGCCAGTGAGCCAAGTCTCAAATAATGCAAATACATGATAATTGTTGTTTAAAATGTTTTCGTACAATGTTTTTAGTTTGGTACGAAGGCTACGTGTATTCTGTATGTACACGCTGAAGTACGTTTGCCTTGCAGAGGATGCAGTTTCAGTTGGGTTTAAAGAATCACTTCCCCCAACCACTTTACATTCACCATCCCTTCTTACCTGATAACTGAAGTCTCAACTACCCTTCCGCAGGGCATGGGAGCTGGATTTACCGGCAATGGAACTTCTGGTGACCACTCCCGCTGGTCGCACATTCTGAAGAAAGTGGGAGTTGAGTTGATGTTCCTTCTGGTTTTCCTGGGGACACTTGTATGTTTGGTGGTTTTGTTCCGTTCACCGGGGGGTGATCAGAGGGGAGGGCGGGGCGGGAATGAGATGATGAGTCCACGTTTCCTTCTTGCAGGTTCGATGACAAGAGGGGTTTCAGGTGTCAAGGTGTAACAGCCTAGTTGCTGTTCCATTTTTATTTTTATTTTTCTCCCCTTTTATTTTTCTTAGTCTCTGTTTTGTTTTCTTTCAGTGTGTTCTCTTTAGCTCATTCTCTTTGGTTGGTTTTAGACTCTTTGAGCGTTTTCCGCTTGGATTTTTCTTTGGATTTTTAATCGTTATCCATCCAGGTTTTCGTTAGTCACGCAGCAATGACTTGGATCTAACGCTTGTTTTTGATTGGCCCTAGTCAATGCTTCGTGACTTGTTTTTTGCTGATTGGTGTGAATCAGCCTTCTTCTCCGTTTGCTGGGAGAACTGCTCTCCCACGCCATGTTAGTTTAGTTCCAATTTTTAAACCGAAGCGACCAGATGCATGGGCTTTCCATCACCTGTACTTCCTAAGCCCTGTCTACGAAAGGTAGATGTAAAAACTAAATTTAACTTAATTTTCGATGATATTTCGATTGATTTCGTCCGTTCCGGAAAATTACTTTAAATCATATTAAGAAGAACAAAAACTGATATAAGTGCTACCAGGACTTTTTCAACATAATAATTTCGGAATTTTCACCTCATTAAATTATATATTTTGTTTTGAGATTATTTATTAATATGTATAATATGTTCTAAATTTTAGTATGGGGCCGCTATTGACCGAATTCTTGCATTATAAATATCGGTTCGTTGGAATTCAATAATCAAATGCCAATTTCTCGTCTCCCGTTTTTCCATATCTATTCGAAATTCCCGGTTAGCCATGTTTGACAGCTACCGCATATTTTCCATACTTGATCAAATTAGCAACATGTCTGCTCGATTATTTTTGCGTACTGTTTTGACGCTAATAGTAAATTTTAATTTATTCAACATGGTTCGATAATTTTTGGTTTCAACATCCAGCCACTATTCTCCAATGAAAGATCATATTTTATAACAATATTTTGTATTTTCAAAATTTATTCAGAACGTCTTTTATATAACGTAGTAATCGTCTGTAATGACGTCACAAAAATATTAAGGTTAAAGTGATTCTTTAATTATCATGCATTTTGGACTAGAACTTCTTTCGTGTAAGTAATACTGTACTCAAACTTTTCCAAATTGTACAACAATATTTCGGAATTAATTTGTGAAAACATCAACGAAATTTGTTAATAATTACAGAAATTATGGACATTTACGTGTGACTACATAACTTTCAGTTCGGCTTAATTCATGTATACCAGCGATTCAAATTTGTTTGTTTTACAATGCAACAGTAATTCTGTTCAGATTCTGATAAAATTATCATAGCCGAAAGCGTGAAATATGTACATTCTAAGCAATAAATTGAAATTATGAAATTTTTATATTTCTTCGAAAACAATCTTGAGTTTATGTTCAGTGAACGTAGTGTAGAAACCTCTCAGTTAACCAGGTACGATCTAAGGCATTAGTTGAATATCCTCGTACAGTGTTTGGTAATATTTAAAATGTGCAGTGAGTTATTTAATGTTTAACTTAATATCTATTGGAAATTAGCTATGAATTGTTACGTGAAGTTGACAGCGATTGATACTATATTATTTCTGTGTTTCGGTAAACCTATCGTTTTAAGTAATGTGATTTTTAATTAGATTAGATCGGTTCATAAATCCGTAGACCAGAGGTAGGATTCTTTCGCCAGCTGAGAAGTGATGACTTGGGAAAGGAACTATATTTTGAATTTCTGGTTATTTCTGCATTGAAATATGAAGTGACTCCAGCATGTGATTTGAGTTAATATATATTATTTGCGTTTTGCGTTATGACACTACGTTTGGACTGAGTTGCGACCGTCATTCGTTGTGTTCGTTTGTCTTTATTTCAGGAATTGCGATTCCAGACTACAGGTGTGGGCCCTACTAAGGTAAAGGTAAGACATGGTCTTTTGCCACCCTGTAGACTTCGAAGTGAGTAAAGACATAGTATGAGTCACATATGAGTCGTTTTGAGTATCATCGTTTAAGATTATTTCCCAAGTAAAGATTTGCGTCTTTCTTTCTTAATCTGTCGCTAATCTGAACCAGCTGGTACTTCAGAGTATGAACTGACGATCTAATTAAAAGATTGGAGGTGTCGCCTTACCGGTATTTCCTCCCTCGATCTAAATTATTTTTTTTTTACAGTGATCACAAGGATCTGGAATCCTCTTTCCCAGATATTCTTAAATCTGGAAGGCATTTCTGCGCCGCTCGTCTGGGGTGTAGAAAATGTTTGGAGCTAGAGGTTAGGTTAGATGCGTTGCGTGGGTACTCTAGGCTCCTGGCGACCCTATTTGTCTGTGTGATCCATTTTTGGGATCATTAGGTTGGGGGTGCCCGTTGTAGTTTTTGTGCGACTCCAGCCAGGATTGCCAAAAACCTGTTGCTGTGTGTCGTTACAAAGGAACCAGCTTTTGTTGTTGCTATTTCTATTTTGCTCTTTTCATTGTACATAGGTTGTTCATAACGTTCACGACTAAAACTTTCTTGTAACTCGAGCAAAGAAAATCGTGTTTGTACATCGTAGTTTTCTTTTATTTTTGAAAATTGTCTCCTTAATTTTATATGACAAGAAAAAAAACATATAATTGAACGCACCCTACCATCACGTTTTCTGTCTATTCGATCAGCTCTGAATGCATTGATCACTTAATAATATCCCCATACGATCACTGATCATTTGCGATCATCCCCATACTCTTTCTTCCACACCATCCAAAGTGTGGCCTTGTTCTTCCGAAATATCATGTATCACAAGATTCTGACGACGTGACCGATTTTCAAGGTAATCAATCCTATCTTCCAGATAGTGTATGTGATCTATTAACTTCATTAGAGACGTCCTCAAGTGCACTTTCCATATTCTGAAATCTTTCCATTACATTATTAATTGAATCTTTCACTTGTTTTACTTCTGAAACTATTTGGTCGTTAGAAGCAAGGACAATGTTCAGAATAGTATTTATTTCATGTATCTCAGTCCTTTGAGTGTTGGGAGGGCCCGGATTTTCTTCCACCAAGCCGATTATTAACAACGAAAGTATAACAAAGCCGTGCGCCAAGTACGCTTTGGATACTTTAATCCTCATCTCACCATTTGCGGTGACAGTTGCTTCCGCCCCACCACACAACACAACAGCACAGAAGAGGCCGATTCTAGCTCTCCAGGTATCAATGGAAATGCCCATGTCACACTTCACTGCACTTCAGAGGTCGCAAGAAACACATCATTCTTCTTCGACACTCACTCTATTTGATTATTCTCAAGTATATATGAAGTACCTATACGTAGGATTTCTTATTAATATCAGGCAATAGTTTCACTGCGTTTGAGATACAAATAGTTATTGTTGAAATAAAAATCTTCGTCTTTATAATATTTGAAACAATAAGAACATAATTATTCATATAGTTATTACTATTATGATGGTTTCACATCTACAACTGTAGACGAATCAGATTGTCACTAGGTAATATTTTTTCTCAAATAAATAGTGGCTTTAGAAAAATCATCATTAAAAATTGAGGACCCCGAAACGAAAATGCCGGATTAAAGAGGCTACGAACATTTTAAAACAATTCATGGATAAAAGAAAACCAAACATTTACGCATCGTTGCAATCTGTTAAAAGGCTATGAAGATAGTTATTCTATCGTCGTTAAAAATTTATTTTTACGCGTTAGAAACATAAATAGAATGAAAATATATTAGTTTAAACGTTATTGTTTTTCGGAAACTAGAATAACGTTTTTCCGTGGTTAATAAAATAGCTCAAGCTTCGCAAGCATACAGCCATACCACCTTAAAATGAATGTTGAAGAATATGTGCGTACAAGAGCAACATTCGCACACCCTTGATTTCTCGTTTTCCCTTTCTCTCTCTCATAGGGACAAAAATCGTTGAATCAAGTCTCGCTGCTGGGTTTCCGGTTCTGCAAATGTTTTGTGTGTGTGTGCTCAAACAAACAAAAACTTTCTTCAATTCTACTAAATAGTAGAACTGCAAATCGTTGTTTAGTACTTCCATTCAAAAGTTTTAGTTGTTTAACCAAATAATATGTTGTTACCGCAGACTGAAGTAGCCAAATATGGGCAGCAGGAATGGTTCGATTCACCAAAACAAGTTAACATTCTTTTGTGCCTGTGAGGCACAAAAACGTTGTAGTTGTTAGTAACCTATATTTTGGTAATTTTGACCAAACCATTTTTTCTGTGCTAGTGTAGTTCTATATTCCACAGCTATAGCCACTACACTATGGAGGTCATGTAATAATTGCAATACCAATAATAATAATAATATATCGGGTATATGCAGATGGGAGGAAAATAGGGGTGAGAGACGGGAGGGCAAGAGTTGTAGAGAATAATACAAATTACTTGGAAACATTTTACTACGCATAAAATGCATGGTTTAAAAAAAAACTTTTAAAATTTGGATCCATTGATTAACATTGAAATATCATAAGTTAACATGCCTTTAATTATATATTTTGTCCATTGTCTCTTCCTCTGTCATTTTGCAGTTGCCGATTGTTACAGTACGAACTGCTACTAGGGCTGTGAAATATACTAAAACGTTCCTTCCAAAAATATAATGTCCATGTGTATATGTTCTCACATTGCAAATTGAAAGTGAAAACTTCTGTTAATCAAAATGTTCTGTTAAAACTTTATTGAAAAACAGCAAAAGATTTATTATCTCACTAAATTCCACGTTATACATTCTAAACATCCCCGCAGAAAATTTCACATCTCATAATAACATTAGGTTTGTATCCAAATCGTTAATTCTAAATAAACATACATCGTTATCCCATTTGCACACTCTGCTATTGGATTTGTACTAATTTGGCAATGCTGTTCCGCTAATTCCTGTTTCGATTTGGAGAAATTGTGCGTCACATGTGTTGTTTGGAAAATTGATTTATTGCTCTCGCTCATCATGCAATAAATTTCTCAATAGAAACCTTATTGTCATGTCATGTATCTGCTTTCCTTTTTTGTTTGTGCTTCTATATATGTAAACATTCCAATAATGCCTCCTCTGTATAGTTCCATAACTGCTTTCATAATACCATGAATATTTTTCTCCCTTCTTTCACAATGGGTGCATTTCCAACAGATTTGATTGATAGGTAGTTTAGGTAATGAGCGTGATTGACGAATCTTTCAGTTCTTTATACAGACAATTTTGCAAAATCTAATCAAACATTTTTATGCCTGACAAACACACTTAAATTATATTAATTATCAAAAGTGTGACACCTTTTCATTTAGTAATTGCTGGGCCTAATGGCTTAAATGCCCTATTTCCTTATTTCAGATTTCAAAATATCTTACTATGTTCTAATATATACTGTATAAGAACGCAGGAATGTTCAATACAATTTTATAAGCATGAAAAACATTGATCTTCATTAATAGTTAATTATTACAATAAACCATATTACCGAATGAATGTGGGATTCATGGACTATAATACGTTTATTTGTGCATATTGTAAACATAATCTGAAATCATCTCGCTTCTTCCGTGTAGTAGACGTCCTCTAAAGACATAAAAGTACACATTTGAACGTTTTAGTGGGTAAGCAATCACGTGGAGCGTGGTAAGCTCTCGTACTGCGTAAGACCCTTAATTTAATTGTATGTTAACTTACACCCGATGTCACATTTACTTTCTTATACAGCTTAACAATGTAAATGAGTTATCGAAAACTTTTGAATGATGGAAACTGGTTAAACTTGAAAATAGTCCTTTATACAACTTACTGGAATCAGAGAACTGTAAAAATAAGCCAGCACGGCCCGACCCGTGCAGACCACTATCCCGTTTAGTTCTTTCTTTTTTTCTCCATTTTCTGGGCCTTTAGGCCAATTACCTGAAAGAAAACATCGGCTGGTTATTATCATAGCAAATATTTTCCCCTTTATTTTAATAGTAGTGGTCTGCACGGGCCGGCCGCGCTGATGCGGGCCTAGATTTGCAGGGCTCTAACTGGAATATTGGAGGTCTGGGTACAGAGCACATAACTGTAAATAAAAAAAAATATCTTAAGTCTGTGCAGATTTTAGTACACACACTAAGGGAATCCGTAGCAACGATGAAGCGAGAAATATTGTAACCACTTTTGAAATATTCGAACTCCGTATACTTCGACACAATAGAAATCAATAGTATATTATTCGAATTTCGAAGTTTGGTATTCGATGTTTTCAGATATTATACACTACATTGGATCTTCAAATATTCGAATGATCTTGGTAGCATTACCGACAAACAGAGATCTTGTAACCGTACAAATTATTAGTTGCATCTGCTGGACCATATAGTATAAAAGTTATTTTCAAATATACTATTAATGTGCAACATTAAGAAGTCGTTGATAAAGATACCAAACGCAACCAACATTAACGAGTCATCGATAAAGTTACCGAACGCACGTAGTTCAGTTGATGGAGTGCTGACTTCGTATTTTGGACGTCATTGGTTCGATCACAAAGGCCGACCATCTTAACTTCCATGATTCTTTCTCAGTCACAATAAGCAAATTCCGGGATGGGACCAACAAAATCAGCATTGTCCAACATCTTCTCCTCCAGATTCTCCAGACCTGAGCCTGAGGTGCCTTCAAATAATGAAGTAATTCATCGATGGAGTTCATATTATTTTGAAGTGTTTCCTGCCCTGTAATAATATAATCTCTGAAAAGCTAACCACGGTAAAGTATGCCATACTGTTAAAAATTTTCCAAAACATTCTTGTAAAATGCTAGGCAACCATGCTACCTGGGCATTTCCAGTAACTTGGCTAGTAAAAGAGAGCCACCGATTATTTTTCAGCAATACTTGGAGCAAGAGAAAAGCTAAGAGAAGCTTGAGTTAGATTTAAACACAGATTTTTCAGTTAGAAGTCCAGCGTCTTCATTATTATGAACCTCTCTCATAGATATACATTTGCCTCCATACGGTATGTTGTCTGAAGAGCACTAAGTAACTCACATAGCTATAGTTGAATTAACGAGTCTTGAAGCTTGAGGTTTAACCAATCGTGGTAGAGGGTGACTAGCATGTACTTTCACGTGATTTGGTTCGGATAACTCCCTTAGTCGCAGCCGAGCACACCCCCAACTTTCATTGGATAGCGGAAACGCAGGAATGAGGTCAAGCGTCAGGACTCGCTGCGGTCACTATAGTGCATTGGAAAGTAACCTTCAGTGGTCGAGCCATGGATAGCCAAACACAGATCAGCTACAGTAGTGACTTGCTTTCTTATATCAAATATTCCCAGCACTAATCAACAAAAGGAAAACTCTGATCCAAGTAGAATACTTATCAAGCAACGTGTCAAAATTTTCCCAACGGTTAATTGTTGGATGGAAAGGGACTGTTTGCAAACCTGCCGTACAGTCTCCAGTTTGTGCTATCGGATTTCCTTGTTTTCTAATCTTTACGCATTGCGTAAGGCACGTATGAACTCTTAAATTGCACGGTCCAAAGCGACAAAAGAGTTTACTTACTCTGGTGTAAACGTGGATAGATCGCAAGAAGTATTTTAGTCCCAACGTAACTGTTACGTAATGTAACAATAATTGTATCAATTTTGTTCATATTCCATACACTTTATAGTTTCTTGGTTTATAATCTTATTACAGTAAACTTTTAGAAAATAAAAAGCATGAATATTTTCTAATTGTATGGTAGAAGTTAGATAAATGACAATGATATGCTTTTCCAATTTTTACTTATTATTTATAAACTTATATCCGCTAAATAAATGCAAAGTTCTTTGCCGGGTTCTAAATTATCAAATTTGAGCTTATACGTATTTTAGCTTCTTGTTGAGAAAGGATCTGTATTTGGCAAGATTCGTGATCGATTTTCTCGAAAACGAGACGTTCACTAACGCCTTATTGCTTATACTGAAGAGAGATAACTATCTTACAATTGCGTAAACAATTTTAAAACATCCTTTCTAATACAATTTGACCCTTTATCACTTCTCTATTAATATGTTTGTAGGGTATGCTACTTGAATTGGCATTGTCCACGAATCCTCAATTTCATAAAGAAAACTAAACTCTAAGAAAATATGTTGCTTGGAAAGTTCAAAATAACGTGTACGTTACTTCGGGGGCTACCTGTGGTAAATACAGCAAGTGAACTGGGTCGAACTAAGTTTATTCGACTCAGTGAATCGTTGCATGGTTTGCTTTTATTATATACGTATGTTGCAATGTTTATATGTTTTATTATTATTTCCTTTTCTTTCGTTTTGAAAACTGAAAAGAGATCGCATGTTTTTGTCGTTGTTTACAACTTTGTAGACAAGCACTTTGGGATTCAACATGATGCATTTGAAGGCGAGGAAACTACATTAAAAGAATCTTTCCTTTTTCCAGTTTTGTTTGTGTGACCTTACTGACATTTTTCCGCTAAGAAGCGTTCTAGAAAACTTTTTTCCGCTTTCAAAAATTCTGACTGTTGCTTCAAAATCCTTTTTCCTTCCTCCCTTATTTTATTCTTCGTCAGTTTTGTGTTAAGCATCTGCTTCCAAGATTTCACCCGTACAACTTCCGACTGCTCCCTTCGCCTGGTTTGATACGTCTCAACGCTGCAATCTCTTGTCTGTGATACTTTCTTTGAAACAAAAATTCTCATAGAAACATGGGAAGAGATAGAGGAAATTCCGCGAAGCTGGAGTTCAAAATTCTTTTCTTGTTTACAAACTTTTGTTTCGGATGTGTGATAGGTTTAAAGATATACAATACTTCTTGTTAGAATTTATTCTTATTGAAACCGTATTATTGCACTGAAAAAATCATCAAGATATATATTACCACGTAACCTCGCCTTACGCACTTTGAACAATATTTGAAAACCTGTAATCACTGATTTTATATTGGATCATTTTCTCTCAAATCATAACAAAAAAATGAGACGACAGAAGTTTAATCACTCTGTTATATTTTAAAAACTTTCAAATAACAAACTTTCCAATCAAATTTCAAATCTAATATACATTTACCCGAGATCTTTATGCAATATACCAAATCCGAACTCATTAAAACAATTAAGGAACTAATTACAAAGTTCATTTTTTTTGGGGGGGGACGTTAAATAAGGCAAGCTAAGTAATAGTTTTATTATAGATAAAACCAAAGGGCACCCGTATAAATTCAACTGTTCTTTTAACGTTATCCAAAAGGAAGAGTCAAAGTCACAGTTTTCCCCTTGTATCGGTCCATAAAGAATCTAATGTTGTAAGATTCATCTCTGTCTAACTTATAGTTAATAAGATCTGGGGGACAAATGGATATTACTAAGAGAATTGCAAGGCCCTGACAGATTTAGAGTCAAGGTTATAGCTTACTCCATCGTTTGGGACCATTACGAATCCAACGGTGTGTGGCTCATCTCTGTCCGCTTTATAGTTTCTGAGATCTACAGAGACACAAATGCAGAACACTAAGTGATTGAAAAGGTCCTATCGCTTTTAGAAGCCAAGTTATAGTTTTAACCACCGTTTCAGACCATGGCGGATCCAAGGGCGTATAGCTTATATCTATGTGACTTGCAGTTACTGAGTCTAGGAGAGGGGAAAAGAAATAATATAAATATACTAACCCATTGAAAAGTACCTGCCAGTTTTGCAGTCAAAGTTATAGCTCATTCGTTCGTTTGGGAGCATTACGAATCCCGCAATGTATGGCTCATTGACTGATATCTCTCGGATTTGTAGTTTCTGAAATCTAGTAGGCACACAAATGATAATTCACAGGCATATTCAATCCCCTATTGGATAAAGCCTCTCCTGGAGGGATGAGTTGGTCTACTTCTCCCACGCTGACCAGACGTGTTGGGAGAGAGGGGCGCAAATGGATAATACCAAGTGACTGATAATGATCTGTCCGTTTTAGAGTAAAACTCATAATTTTCCACACAGTTTGAGATCATGACAAATCCAACGGTGTATTACTCATCTCTGTCAAACTTGTCATTACTGAGATCTAGTGGGGGCAAAGAAATATACAGATTGAGAATACTAAGCTATCGAAAAGTACCTGCCTATATCAGAGTCAAAGTTATAGCTTATTCCACTGTTTAGGATCATTACGAATCCACGGTATATGGGCCATCTCTGTCAGACTTCTAGCTATTGAGATCTAAGGGGGGAGGGGGACAGAGCATGAGAAAATATATGGTTGACATAGAGAAAACAAAACGAATGAAAAAGACCTGTCAGTTTTAGAGTCAAACTTATTATTTTCCCCACCGTTTCAGGTCATAAAGAATCCAACGGTATATGGCTCCCCACTGTTGGACTTGTACTTGCTGAGATCCAGTGGGCGGACGGACAGTCAGATAGAACAAACCCTGTATCTTCCATTATTCACTGACGTTCATACACATGCGCTAATAATACTGGAAATCTAAACTTGTTAAATATTCGTCATTGGAACGTATGTTGTACAAAAGTCTATACTGTAAAGGTCTATCACTATTAGTATATTATTATTATTATTATTATTGGTTTTATTTGAGAGAATAATGATATATCTGTAGAGAACAACATGAACTTTTAAAAATAAGGTCAAATAACTCAGTAAACCTATGTTATAAGCCCTCGCTTTGATATCATGGAACTTAAACTACATACAACACTACATTTTGTTGGCGTAACAAATAACTATCTAAAAAATTTACTTCATCGCTCAATTCTTTATGTATTTTGTCGTTACCAGGTTACCTTTACGCTTCCTTGCCAACATGGCAATTCTTTTCTTCCCTTCATATCCACCCTTCTAAATGAGTTTCATAGAAGAGACTTCATCTCTCTCAACCTGTCCAACAAAATAGGAAAGGTTCAGCTGAGTGACGCAACTCTATGCACGGGAACATTACCCTTGGCAGTTTGATATACTTCATGGCTGTTTCCTGCAGATGATATGGACCGCTTTCTGCCTAAAGCGGAATATATGAGCTAACTGGAGCGAAGAGTAAAAATATAGCTCTCTAAATATTTCATTTGCTAACAGCCAGAACAAGAAATAAAAAATATGGAAAATAAAAATAAATAGCTATTACGATGAAAGAAATTTACTCTATGTAGTTACGGAACAAAATATCGTCAGTAGAAGTCAGGATAGAAAATATGTAATAACAGAACCATCTTTTTAAAGCTTATTTTTAACCGGTATGAAAGAACGTTAATATAAATGCTTAACGAAATATATGTTATGCTAAAACAGAGCACAATCTGTTATTGCTGAACTAATATTTTAGCAAAAGACGAACCAATATGTGAATTAGCTGAAGTTGTAAATGGCCTTCCAAAAATGTATATATGTTATCATGCATAAATTGCTTACTAAAAGGAACTACTTGCTACTTAAAGGGAGGGTCATGCATGTGGGGTTTCTTTCAGGCATGCATGTGGGGTGGGGGAAAGGTTTTCAACCGCTTCCCCGAAATAATTAGTATACACTTGTATTCGTATATTGAAATACGTATATAATAGCACATTCTATAAACGATGTTCATGTTGTTTTGAAGTTAACTAAAGAATTATGACTAGAGGGTGGATTTCGTATATTTGCATATTTCTATTTTGATGAATATTATATAATCTGCATGACTAAGTATTCAATTTAGGCTGTTTACAATTTAATGATGGGGATTTTATTGAGCATATAACGACATATTTCATGTGTACGTACATATGTTGCTCGTTAGTACATATACTAGCATATTTCCATAAAGTTTTAAGTATGAACTTTTGTAAAACGCATTTTCTGTATTTCCGAAACTGAAACTCTTTGAGAGGCTATTAACCGTTATTTAAAGCACAACGCTGCCCGAAGAGAAAAAATTGGCGAATGCCAAACTGACATCACAGCTGTTGGAAAATCAAAATAGGGAATATAACAAGAAAGAAAAATGTTTAGCTTTCAAAGCATCTAGTATAGTGATGACAGGATTAGATTTACATCGGCACAAAAATAGACTGTTGGTTTTAGCTTACTTGTGACCCGCTTCTCAACTTTGAACTTTTCTCTAGCTTGTTCTTTGCTTGGTCACCTTACCTTCACTGCACGTGTTTGAGGGGGAGAGGAAACAGGGTCTTGATTGACGCTGCGCTTCTTTAGAAGACTATAGTCTAAACTATGTTGTTGCTAGCGACAAAGAAAAGTTCTGGGTAATTTTAGTCCCTATCGCCACTATTAATACTGCTTCTCAGCTTGAGATCGTGTCGTATTCCAGCATCACTGTCGTTACTTGACAGATCAACGTACTATATGTTTTACTCTCCAAATGAGCTCATTTCGCAGAAATATTGTTGGGTAGTGGTCGAAAATGTCGAAGGAAAAACATCAAAAATACCTTCTTCAACAGTGGTATTGGGAGAATCAAGTTTGTCAACAGATGGAGTGATGGTACTCTGCAAAGCTTGTGCAAAACAACTAAGCATTATTTATTTATTTATTAAAGGAAAGTACAAAGGTCTAAATTTCTAAATGTAAAATTTATTGACAAAGAGGTGACTATATGACGAAGATTTGGCTTATTACACTTTCTGCACCTTTGGCTCAGGCCGTTATAGCCGTATTGGAGAGGGAATTGGGATACCGAAATAGAGTCGACCAGGGCCTAGGTTTGAATATAACATCTCGGCATCTGCCTGTTCTGACTAATAGAACACATTGGAAAAACCCTAACCAGGATGGTATACCTCCGGATTTGAACCCGGGACTTCCGAATGCGAAGTCAACACTCTACTAACTCAGCTACGGCTGCCCGATATTAGATTTTCTAAGATGTTAACTATCTCTCACGACTCTTCTAACCCTACATATGCTGTACTTATATAGCTCGGTCAGTTGTTTGGAAACAGGTAAAGGTAGGATGAAAAATTCTAAATCAAAGTGACATTTTCTAAATAATCTTTATACGAAAGGTACGGCAATCGGTAACGAGAGGCTACAGGTATCTGATTTGGAGAGAGAATTTAGTATATTCCGAAAATGAATGACTGAAGTTTTCCCAGTTTTTTCTCAATCGTAACAGACAAATTCCGGGATGGTACGTACGAACTAGACCCTTGCCGACTAGTTTCTAACATACCCTTCTCCTACTGTATTCCGGACTATGCCTGAGATACCAAAAAGCCATAAATAAATTTAAAATTCTATTCCAAACATGAGAAGAGCACTGTCGATTTGGTGCAATAATCAATAATTTTATCGTTTAAAATTCCTGTTTTATATAGTTGAATATACTAATTTGTCATTTAATGCGCTTAATTGAGCGCGTGATGTACTCAGGTAAGGTGAGGAATGTTTGAAGGAATTAATGCTGGCCTTAAAAAAGGTACAAATTCCATCATCTGGTGAGACAACGCGCAACCAAGGAAAACATTAGTAAGGATGGTCGACTTGAGCACAGTTTGTGCTCCCACAACCTCCACATTGTTGCTTATTTGTTAAAGACGTAAGCCACTACATCACTCCTGATGGCTTCGTTCCTATGTAACAGAGCTTTAACGTGTCACAGGATAAATCGGGTCGTTCTGGTAAAGTTTTGGATTGGGTCTCGGGATCAGGCCGGGTCACCAAAATTAAACCCGTTTTCAGTTCTGCTACATACAAGTCATCTTTATTCGTTGTAATATTTAACCCTATTTTTAAAATATTTTAGAAGAATCATTGATCGCAGCAGACTGTGGTGCTGGCTGAGAAGCTGGAGCTGTGGAATTTCCTTGAAACGCAGTGGGAGTAGTGTCACTAGTTTTCTGATTGATAGTAGATGAAGTGCGAGAAGCTTTGTATTTTTTATAGGCTTGACATCCTTTGTAATTAGATGGGTGATCTTGATTGCGATTTGCGCATTTAGTAGATGTAGTGCGTTCCTTTTTTGTTCAATCAGTGGACAAGTGGGCCCCAGTACAGTTGACACATCGTGGCTTCATGAAACATGTGAATTGCGTGTGATTATAACTCTGACAACGAAAACATTGCAGCAGGTTGCTTGACCGATATAATTCTATTGAGATGCAATAATGGCATAAATATTCTAGTTGAAGCAATTCTTGAATATTAAAATACCTTTGAATTGTGACCAAAACAGTTGTAGATAATGCCGGTGGTGTGAGGATAGTTCTCGACTATACATTTGTTTCCCATCTAGAACTGGATGATTGCTGGCTGCAAGATCTTGATAGATATCTTCAGTATCTGTATCCAGTGGTAATTTTCTAATTACAATCTTGAATGATCGGTCTTCTTTTGGTACGTTAGTGGTAAACTGCACGTTAGTTTGTAGACAATATGTTTTAAGTTTATCATAATCTTCAGGAGTGGCAGCTTGAAAGCAAATGAAGTCA
This sequence comes from Lepisma saccharinum, assembly GCA_022664845.1. Lineage (NCBI taxonomy): Eukaryota > Metazoa > Arthropoda > Insecta > Zygentoma > Lepismatidae > Lepisma > Lepisma saccharinum. The sequence continues at coordinate 60,330 of JAGDQP010002639.1, read as the reverse complement.
TTATTTTGGCGGATTTTAGGTGTAGTAGTGCATGTTGATGAAAGAGTGCAAGTAAACGTATATTTCTGTTCGATACCATAAATGTATAATGCAGGAGGTCTATTTGATTTCATAGCAGTAGATTTTATCCCACTATCCAGGCCCGCATCGTTGTCCTCAGGCTCCAACAGTTGGAAGCGGTTAGTGGTTTTAATTTCAGATGAAGAGACGTTAGTCAGATCGTGGTTTGACTGTTGTGCCTCGGTGAAACCTTCTGTGTCCATTGGCTGTTGTTCAGTGTGAGATGAAGATTGAAATTGAGAAAGTGAATTATTTTTCATGTTATCTGCAGTCTGGGTAAACTGTACTCTGCTAGCGACTTGAGCGGATTTCTTGGCAGGAGGTTGGTCAGTTAGCGGAGGAGGCACAGAGCGCTCTCGTGGTGTAATCTGAGAGGCACCCTTCTCTGCAGCATAGGATTTACGACGTTCAGTTAACACTTCAGAACTAAGATTAAGGAATTCGTACCTGAGAATTTTTTGGTCTCCATAGATGAGACGCAACTTTGTTTTGATAGGCATTTTGCTTAGAAAAGGTATTATTTATTCAAAAAGCAAAAATGTATCCGTGTACTTATTGAACAGTTTAATAGAAAACTATCACCTCTCTCTTTCGAATTACGATATTTATTATCTTTTACTCTATTTTCATCGACTATCTGCTGTCGGGGAGATCGATAAGCATGAAGTTCAAAGTGATAATCACCGTTAATAGCCGAACGAATAACCCAAAAAGGGGTAAAATTCAGGTTCGTTTTGGAGATACAAATACACCGTTTCCAACTTCGAACTCGAAGTCGACGCCTAACAATGGAAAGGAATGAACAATTCTTAATACATCTGGAACGACGCATTGAATGAAAATTTCGTTTGCGGATATATGTTTCTAATAGTGTAGCGGACATCAGGAATGAAAACACGATGTCAACGGTTGCCAATGTTGCAAACCAGGTATAACGTTTAAAGTTTTCAATGGCACTACGTCGTGTAATTTTGTATTTGACAACTTCTAGTGATGATAAACAACATACGTAAAGCGCACACCACAGTGTTGCCAACTATGGATAAGGCAGAAAGCTTTTAGCAATCCTATATTATAAACTACAGGTCGTACCTCTGAAATAGTTCACGTTGGTTGCTTGACGTCTTTCATTTTATAAGAATATTTCAAAACGGGTATTGTTTTATTTTTATCCCCACCGATTAATTACTTGTGGTCATTTTAGCCTTGCTGCGCACGCCAAGATTTGTTTGCAGACGTTTAAGAAAAAAATGATGTAACCGGTCGGTTTATCATAGAACATTCAATTAAAAAGTAATTTCTTCCTTTAAAGTCTGCTTGGTAGTTTTAATTCTGTGCGTGGAAAACCTGAAACGTGATTGAACTTGTCAAAATGGTATCCAAGTATAATTGCCAAAACAGAATACATTTCTGTTTTCAGGATGCTTTTTCGCGCGGAAGGGATTGAATGTCAACTTTGAATTTATATACACCATTACACATCAAATTATATTGAATGTACACAGAATATGAAGGCTGCTATCTGGTTTCTCAATTTTCTAATGACTTTTGAAAAATCCAATAAATACTTATTTTATGTAGGCTATATTGTAGCTATAATATCTCTGGTGGGACAACATAATTATGAAACATTAATTAAAAGGGAAGGGAAAGCATCGTGCATGCAAAATTTGTGGATTTTCCATCAATTCCACGGATTTTCCATTGCAACCCTTCGAAAGATTGAAATAACAAGTATAAATGTACGAATAAATGAGGAATTTAATAAATAATATTAAAAGCCCCCAAGTTGCTGCCGACTGACAGTTAGGGCAGTACGGAAGCTCTGAATGGCAGAGAAACAACAAATAGCGTTTTAAGTGAAAGTGTATGTGAAGAAAATTAGTGAAATGGTGTGTGAAATAGTGCTAAGTGCTGTTAGGTGCAATGTTATGCAGGGGTGAAGAGGAGGAGTCCCTGGAATCAGCCCCGATCGACAGATCTGGAGGAGAGATCCCGCTGCCCAGGGGCCTGAATCAACCCTACCAATAAACACCATCGCTTGAATATGTATGAATGTTCTGTAAGTGTATGTGATTGTCAAAGTGTCTTGTAAATAACATTTAATAGAATATCATGAAATAATAATAATATGTTTTGAAGGGGATGATTGATATTAGCTTTTTTTAGGGATAGTAAGCTAATGTCGGGAATAGAGATAGTATCATATAGTAGTATTGGGAATATATATACATTGGAGGATTTTGTGTATGTAATGACAACTCTATAGGTAAATAAGCATATTTATAGAATCCAATTAATTATTGAATGGAGAAAACTATAATAATAATAATAATAATAATAATAATAATAATAATAATAATAAT
>JAGDQP010002639.1:11387-57894 GCA_022664845.1 Lepisma saccharinum | reverse complement strand
AATAATAATAATAATAATAATAATAATAATAATAATAATAATAATAAGAAGAAGAAGAAGAAGAAGAAGAAGATTGATTACATTTTTCGTAAACTTCTGCAAACAAACTTTGGCATGTGCAGCAAGACTGTCATTAATTAATCGGTGGGGATAAAAATAAATGAATACCCATTTTGAACTATTCCTTTATGAGGGATATAATTATTTAAAAAAAAATGAAAGATAATAAGCAACCAAGCTGGGTGATTTCACGTGACCTTACCCGTAGTTCATATAAGATCGTGAAACGTTTTTGCCATAGTTTGTAACATTGTGGTGTTTGCTTTACGTATGTTGCTTATCACCACTAGAAGTTGTCAAATACCGAATAACACGACGTAGTGACTTTGAAAACTTTGAACGTTGTACCTGGTTGGCAACGCTGACAGCCAGTGACATAATGTTTTTACTCCTGATGTCCACCATGTTGCTAGAAACAAATTTCCATAAACGAATTTTTCATTCAAAGTGTCATTCCTGATTTATTGACAATTATTAATTCCTTCCCATTGTTAGGCATCGACTTCGGCCTTCAAGTTGGAAACGCTGAATCTCCAAAACGAAGCGGAATTTTACCCATATTCAAAGGAATGGTTTTAGTTATTTTGCTTTCAGAAATCATATCCCGAAAGTAAAGACTGTTGCTCAGAACCATTCTGGATATATCGTTTATTTAACTTCTGTGAGTTTCGAGGTATCGCCCCCTAGCTCCGTTCCTGTTTGTCTATCGCACCTTAAATGTTATTAGTGTCCGTACCTCACTATGCTCGATCAGATTCATTATGTTTGAATCGGATTTCAGAGAGAAAATATCGTGACCCTCCCTTGTTAGTTAGCCTTTCATGAGTTAATGTAAGCAAGCGTGGTAAGCAATCACAAACTAAAAAGCTAACCTACAAAACTTCTCATATTTTACCTAGCTTCAACAAACGGACGACTTTGTTTTTTTTTTAACGAGTGATATACTGTATATCAGTTTGTAGATCAATTTCTTAAATATAACGAAATCTGTTATGAAGGAAAGTTGCACGTTTTGTTTTATTCAGATGTGGATTTTCGTTATGAACAACGGCGGTTGCACAGTAAGAACCCATGCAAAAGAGTATTCTCAAGAGTGAGCTACTCTCGTATTAATTTATAAATGACAAGTAAATATGTGTTAGAAATATGAAGAAATAAAAAATGTAATGATAATTTTTCTCACTTCACTCTATGTCGATCAGGTAGCCGTGCTGTATAAGGTGTTAGGCCAACGACTCGTAGGTCCCGGGTTCGAGTTCCAGCAGGGGCATGGGTGTCCTTTAACTCGAACGTGACGGACAATCGTGGCGGACCGAAATCAACATTCACTAAGCTGGTCCATATAAAATTACGTTTAAGTTTTTATCTCATTTCACTCTGTGAAATTCTCACAGAACTTTAACCAATGACTAGCATTTTAACCAATAACCAACGACAGGTCACCGAGTCAATTGAGTCATTCGGGCCAATTCTTGAACTGCGTTAGCAGGTCTATATTTGGGACCCGTTCTGACTCGGTGACCCGGACGTTGAAGCATATATTTAATTATTTCCGTATTGAAGTCTTTCTACGAGGGGGTGCTGATATGTCCTTAGTTTTCCCCCATTTTTTTCTGATTTGATATCTTCTTGTTGTATTACTCAGGAGCAGAGGTATTACTCGCCAGAGTACAAAACATAGGGAGCCGAAAAGTCTCTATAAATAGTAATAACATACGGTAATAACATATGGAAATAGTCTCATATAATTCGTATAAAAATAAAAATGTTGTCTGAGGTGTTCAACTAGCCAATAAAACCATTACAATCTTTTAAAAGTTTGAAAAATGGACTTCCCGTCCATAAGCTTACTTCTTAAGGAATCTCACATATCATATATTGACTGGTTCCAACCACAGGGACAAGGCCGGTCATTTCGGTCAAGATTTTGTCCCGAGTCAGTCGGGTCAAAACCGGGTCAGTTGGGCCATTCGGATCAAATTTTGGACCGGGTCTCTTAGGGTCAGTTCTACAATCGACGCCTAAGCTTGTAGTTAGGGCTAACTTGAGGCCAAGTCTCATTTTGGGTACTCTCATTGGCCAAAATATGACTTGGCCTCAAGTTAGCCCTGGCCAGAAGCTCAGCCGTCGATTGTAGTACTGATCCTTAGTCACCTATGTTTGGATCAGACAGGGTTACAAAAGTAACCCGGCTTCAGCTCTGCCGATGACTACGAGCACATAACACATTCGTTTAATCGAGACTCTTGCGGTTTTGTTTCAAGTTACCGTGTTTGTATGCTTTCGTTGAAATGCCCGAGTTGGTTCCTTTCTTAAAATTCACGAACCTGTAAACAATATGTACAGTTAAATATAAATGTATTTAAGAAAAGTCTTCAAGAAAAGCAGAAGTTAAAAGAAAACAAAAGTTGAGGTTGGAAAACAAGAAAAAGCACAGTTGATAAAGAAAATTTAAAAAAATGAACTTGATGAAAAAAAAGAGATTAGAAACCAGTTTCTTTTTAGACTTCTTGATAGAGAAGTTATAGCCAAAGGGACCTTATAATCCTGATTATGTGGTTCGTGTGTCCATCCATGTGTCTGCCCGTCCGCGCCCAGAAACCAAAATATCAGAAACTACAGAGTTTGGCTAAACTAGTTTAGAGCACCTGGAATCGTCTTCATTAGTGAAGTAGCTCAGTGTTGGAAACTAATTAAAACAATTGTTCAAATTGCTTCCATTCAGTTAGACATAGCTGCGGAAAACTTGGCATAAACATTATTTGGCATAATAACAACATATTGTGGGTGTTCCATTTCCCAGCCTCCCCGTTGTTGCCAACCCGTACCCAAAAATATATCTGATGAACCACAAGGTATAGAGACTTTGGTGAAGCTTCGTTGGAAATGTCTTGGCTAGACTAGCTCAGAGCCGTGGGAACAACCTTTGTTAGTGCAGTAGTTGAATGTTGTCAATTTTTTTTTTAAATAATCAATCATTCAAATTTCTTCCATTCAGTTATACCTAGCTGCAGCAAACTTGGCATAAACATTATTCGACACAATAAAAAAGTACAGTAGACTCGCGATTATCCGAGTCTTTTGTGGCCGAGACTACTTTGGAGTTTGGATATGAAAAACTCGAATAATACGGAGATCTTAGCTTAATAGGTTACAAAACTTTAAGATAACTAGCTGCATTGGTGTAAAATCAGTGTCTATTTAATACGTACAATACAAAGCAATACACCCGTAATTATACCAGTAAGATTATCAACAATTTTCGTAAATCTGGTCAGCAAGCCCGAAGTTTCGCATAGGCACGGTTAGCCACTAGTCTTCCCGTATGGACGTATACTGTAGGTTTTCCCATATGGAAGTTTCTCAGTTCTCAGTGTTGTCAACCCATTTTTAAAGGTTAACACTTGAGTAACTAAAATGCAATCAAGGACCTACAGACTTTGTAATATTAGTCAAATTTGAAATCTAACTACTTTAAAGAAAAAAGTTGCAGAAACGGTTTTTGTACTAATCACTGATATTAACCTCCAAAATTGTAACTGCCAGTTGCGTAAGTACTATAGAGTTACAAGCACAAAACTTAACTTATTGTTCCAAATTATAGTAGACTATTTGCAATGTCTTTACCACCATAGCACTGAAGAGAAGTTGCATTTAGTGTCAAAGATATGTACTAGTCTACAGTTACAGGAAGGTAAATACTAGAATGAAATTGACATTGTTTCTGACTTTTCTGACATTGTTTCTTAACTGTTTGAGACCATAGTTCCATGAATTAAAGACATTTATGAAAATCATTTTATTACAATCCCAAACAGACATTGAAAAGAATTTAAAACTTCAGGTGAGTACTGCCTAGGTGATACTCAATAAACGAAACTAATATCCGTAGATTTTAGCAGCAGCTTTTCACTAGGATGCATTGAGGTCAAACTCCCTTCGCATAACGAAAACTATATGTGACTAGTGAATACATTCAAAACATGACTTCCAGATAGTTCTGAAGGAGCTAAGAAAATCTATGGAAGCAGGTTTGCTGGTTTCAACGACAGACTATTTCACTTTCTAAATACAGATTATCTTATATAGACTTACCTTACATTTTACAATACTGATCACGTAGACATGAATTGTTTTCACGTCTATAAGAACGAACACTTCGCAATCGGTACTCATTTTGTCTTAAAAGCATTAAATTATTTCCTCATCAAAGACAGGATCTTCAAATGTAATATTCTCTTTATCTCCATATCTAATTTATCATGCATTTTGTATGTATCATTTCCGAAAATACGGTTTCCAAAAAAAAAACATAGTCAGATTTCTTCCTCACCCTAGCCTAGATCTTGGGATTTTGTCCACTTGCTCCTCGCCTTGATAAGGAAGACGAGACCCGTTGAAACCTCGTCTCGTACCCAGGGCAATATCATGGGAAAAGTTTCATGTCTTCGACTTAAAGGACTTTCAACGGCTTTAACTTGCCTCTGAAATCTCTCTATCTCTCTCTGTGTCTCTTTCGCTTGTCTCTGCTTCCTCTGTGGAACTGTTACATTTTCTCTCTTACTGTCTTTTTCTTCTACATCATCCTTTCTGCTCTGTGTCTGTCTCTCTTTCCTATCTTAGTTTGCCTATCGGTCTCTTCTTCTGCTTCTCCTACAGCTACTATTTGCTTTCTTCCCTCTCCTTCTCGTTGTCTCTAAACCCTTCACTCTAGCCTTAAGGAAATTGCTTTAATTACAACAACGTTTTGTCTATGGGAAGTCAGCTCCGGAATTTCGAATTTCTGTAACATTTCGAAAGAGTTCCTCCCTTAGGGAGAACAGAAGACACCAGCTGCACAAAGACATATACCAAAGTAGTTAGTCCCCGTACCAGAATCCAATATAATGTGTGAAGTTTTGTTTCTATATCTGAATTACAGACAACTTCATCTGTAACTAACAAGGGATTATTAAAGCTTAATATCTGTACTTGATATTTTGATGATGAATTTTAATGATAATGTAAGTGAAATCATTCTCAGGAGTATTGCGAAACATCGACCTTATATATCAAATATTGGTCTGACTTTTCATTACACATCGTCCAATTGGAGTGTGTATTCCCTTTCAAAGTACTTGATCTAAAATATGTTGTTAAAATTTTATAGCGTATTTTAGTTGAATTTGTCAAGCAAAGGGAGTCAATATTACTAATTATCTTTCTTTGTTGAAATTGTAGTATATATGAGCTTACATCTGAACTCAAAGTTTGACACAAAATTGTGGTGGATTTTGGTGTTTTCTGCGTCTTAGATTGAATTTCATCTTTGCCAATTATGATTTACGCTGACCATTGGAGAAGAGTTTTATTGGTCTATTCGTCATTATAAGCTTCAAATACGCATATGTCCGCAAGCCAGAAAGGTCCAGTGACATGAGAAAATTTTGATTTACATCAGCTCACCAGTGTTGCCAAATAACCATCAACCTTGCTCCAAAATGTGAACGATACAAAAACCTCAGTTAGAACAAGATTTTAACTAGATTTACAACATTGTCAAATTGCTCCAATAGAGAATCAAATAATGTATTTGGTGCCTTTCATGCTGTGGGAACAAAACCATCACCATTGCTATTTTCAAAGGAAAATTTTCTTCCATAATAACTTACATTAAAATCAAGCAGGATGAATAAAAGCACTTGCCAAATAAAATTACCTCGCATATTAGTAAATAAACTGAACAAACGTTTAGCAACTTCTCAGGATAGAGCACAACTTAGACCAAATTCTCAAGACAAACAATTCTTTAATCAATACTTAATACTTGTGTTTTGAGTTCAGTCTGAGCAGCAGAAACGAAATCGAACCCATAAAATTAGAAGACCGGAAACGGTGAAGCAATTTCTTTGACGATGAAGCAATTTCATCGAAACTTATTTAATTTCAATCGGAAAAATAAGTTTATAAAAACACCTTGCTTTGCATAGAAAATGTGACCTCTTTAGACAGGATTCCGGTGTTTCACGGATATAATTTATTCTTCAAGCTTGAAAGGGCGATTTCTCATCTTTAGAGAGTTAATTCTAATGTGTGATTTGTACTTGTCAAATTTGTTTTCCTTCACTTATTACCGTGAAAGCTATCGAAAGATTAAGCCTTACTGCAAAGTTAATCGCGTTTAGTTAAATATAACAACAGAAAACCTGATACCTTTTCTCAAAGACAAAATCTTTCCAAGAAGACGTCAGAATTACCATGTAACACACTCACACACACAAGAAATATTTGAACGCTGTTCAAGTACCTGATGGTCATTTTCTCTCGGTTGCCCGGCTAGCGTAAGCGATAACGCGATAGCGTGCTTGCCTGAGTGTAGCATGTCCAATTCCTACAAAGATCAAGCTTTTTTCTCTTCTTCGTTCATACAAACATTATTCAGATTTCTTACAACTTTATTTTACTCCCTTTTTTACATTTTCAATATTTTATTGCGTCGTTTAGATGTTCAAAAGATGTAAACTTCATCTGAACAGGCAATTCCCATTGAAGAGCTATCATAGATCCTATTTTTTAAAGAAAAAACGAAATTCCTTATCTTCTCTCTTATGAAAATCCGCTCTAAGACAGTGATCTCTATTTTTGCTCCCGTAAGATTAAACATTCCGCTCAATTCGAACATAATTTTGCCCATCCGAATTCAGTGTAAAACAAATATCAAACCAAATCAAAAACTTTGTATTATTGATTCGTGAAATAAAAGGTGTAGCTTCATAAATATAATGGACAACTGACATTATTTCGGCATTATCTTTCATAAAATAAGACACTCGTCAATAGCACCGTACCTACCAGCTTTACAGTTATAAGATAGCTCGTATTGTCACACAAAATCTACACTACAAGCAATGAATGAAATAAAAACTTTTGGAACAATAACTTTCCAACTATTAAGTAAGAACTGCTACCACACATAGCCTTGACAAATATCGTAAATTAAAATCGTTATGTCTTAGCTTAGACAAACAAATAGAAGTAGGGAAATGTCACTCCAAACAGTACAAATCATCTTCACATATTTGTACCTGAGAGCTTGAAGCGCGCAAGTCACAAATCCTTGTTTTCCAGAAAACAGAAAATCTACTTTCTTTCGTTGAGAAATTAAATTCACGAACTACATAAGGGACTTAAAAATTTACATTATTAACATAATTTACAAAAAGAATAGAAAAATATTTGAGAGTTCAAATGCTACAATAAACTGCATTTATTACATTTTGGCATAAATAGGACTGGCACACTTCTAGCTTCCAGGTACGAATATATATTATGCAAATCCAAACTTATCGAGAACATACACAATTCTATATAATTTAAAATATATATTAACAATTTGGCAGACAAACATAAAGTAAACAACATGTAAATAAAACAAAATTTGTTTAACTAGGTTGAAGCCTTCTACCGATAAATTAATTAAAATAAACTGATAAGGCTTATTCACTGTATTTACTGTAAAAATCACACAGTAAGTTTAATAGTTTATGTTTTCTACCAACATCTTCTTCAGACCTTTAGGTTGGAAGCAAGTGTTATAGAACACTGAAACTAGTAGGCTTATTGTGTGATTTTTTAAAAAAATAATAACGTATAGTGTATAAGCCTTTTCAGTTTATTTTAATTAATTTGAATTAGTTGTTGAATGATTCAATAGTACAATTAACTGTTTTCTCCATTTGGTTAATGAATATCAATAAGGGTTCTAGTGGTACATGATAAACAATTACATGTAAGGTTACTGCTACAGAATTTTTAAAAGAAATCAGAAAGATATATTTGAAATTAGTACCTCTAAAATGTTCATACCAAGTTAAGTTTTTAAATATGTTCTTCAGTTTATGAAAACGTTGGCAAATATTGTACAATACTTTCTCTTGCAGTTCAGAGTTTTAATTGATTATCGGTTATTTGATCTTGTAGTCAGAATGTAAAACTTTTCATTTTCAAAGCTGCGCTGATCTATAGATTATATATTAATTTAATACCATTTTAAAGAATGGCCAAACTAAAATAAATCCTATTCTGGAAATAAATACTTTCTTCTAAAGTGTAAAGTGTTTCTCTCTTATTCGTGAATTTGAACTAGGCCTGGCTGTATTCATTCCTGTAACTTCATTCACTGCCAAGAAGGTTCGCTTGGAAAACACCATTTTTCCACCCCATTTCACCTGTATAACATCAATTTCCACTCTGAAACGACAACAACTGCAGACATGTTTGGCTCTTGCTTGCATTCGACAAACGAGTTTATTCGATAAATCTGGTATTCTAGTATATATAAAGAGTTAGAGAAAGAAAAGAGACGGACGCAGTAAATAAAACAGAATATCGCAAGTTTTGCATCTGATAAATATGAGTTCTTATCCAGCAAGAATCATGGAGAAATGATATAAAAGTAAATCTTAAGTGTCAAATTTAAATAGATGGCGCATCTAAATGAGATTTTCAGTTCAATTCTTTTCCATAGAATATATTTATTTAAGCTTGGAATACTTCATTGATGTTCTAAATTATTAAATATCAGACAATTTTAACATTTTAGTAAAATTAGTGCATATTTAATATTGTTTGTTGGTTTTAAATGAATAACTAATCATGTTTGTTATGACAATGCAACTACCAAACTTTTTCAGAAACATTATAATAATTTCCAGACTTATTATATATTTTTTATGTTAAAATTAAATACAATACTTTACAAAAAAACATAGATTTTGGAGAAAAGTGTGGAAGCGAAGTAGATAAAAGAATATGTTTCCAAATTTGCAGTTATAATTTGAATAATTGAAGACTAATAGCTGCAGTAGTTTTGCAGTCCCAATTCTCTTGGTCCAGCTTTTACAATACTTACTGTATTTAATTTTCTCTAACATGGAGTTTATGAAAATTCTGACGATCCGGAAATCAATTACATGTTACCAAACACATCAAATTATGTCAATTAACTCTCGTTTTATGCCAGGCCATACTTACAACCGGGCGGCACGACAGGTAGGACTAAGGTCTCTACTACACGAATGGACAAAACACGACGATTTTTCATCAAACAATCGCGCCTTCTAACAAAAGCCATGCTTTCAAAAGTACGTGTCTACAGCCACATTTTCACTGCGTGATTTGAAATACGCATTTCAAAGGAGGCCTAAGTCTGGAGTGCTTTATGACCAAGGGTAAACTATTACATTGTCATATGGAACGAGAAACAAGAACTGATACTGGAAATTGGTATTAAAGTTAGCTTCGTTTTATGTGCTGTGAAGATTTGCTAGATCTTGGTATATCCATTGTTAATGATTTAAACTATACATTTATAATGGTCAAAAGTGAGCCTGAATACGATTTTGCACTGCTCACTGCTCATTCATCTATAATTAACAAAATGCAGCTATCCAACACACTCCTCCCAACACCATAACACCAGGTACAGGGGTCTTTACCTAAAAAAGGAAATCTAGTTTCATTATGTTTTAACGTTTTCACCTAAAATGCTATGGTTTTTCATTTGACACGTCTTTAATCTGAAAATATTACCATTGCAACAGTCCTTTCTTCACTATCGGCGATCACCAACTTTATTCCTCATTGATGCTGTCAAGAGGTTTTTGTCTTGCCTATGCTTCCAATCACTCCTGCTACACAGAATCACATTCTTACAACTGATATACTTCCACTAATACTTTATGACACTTTCTATTTATTGCCAGTTATATTCAATGCACAAATCTGCTTTAACGGCTCAAGGGGCAACGTATTTAGTCTTCTCTACGGGTAAGCTAAGATAGAAGTACAAATAGTTGGACTGAACGGAAATAACACATGGGCCGTCTCACTGATAGCTTATTTCTTGAACTAAATGAGTTATAACGAGAGTTTCTGTTTCATTATGTTTACATTTTACACAGTATGTTGGGCAGACCATTTGCCATTTTTTCTGCTAGGTTATATGTTAAAGAATTTAAACTTTGACTAAAAAGTATTAAAAACTCGTGTTTAGAAAACCATGATCAACTCCGATTCCCTTTCTGTACACAGCACAAATACAAACTAATGTGTAATAAGACTAAGCCATCCAAAACGTTGACAGAGAAATTTTGTAATTGGCCTCGGTACCCCCAAAGAATAGTGTTGTCGGGTGTGCATAGAAGCACGGTAATTGGGTCACTATACATTAATGCTATACTTATTCCAAATGCTTTTGTGTTCATATCCCTACTGAAGAAGAACTATCGTACATACTAATTACTGGAAAACAGCGAATCTGAGCATATTAGTACGTCTACTATAGACACATTTTGAGCGTTTATTACAAAAAGAAAAGGATCGTGGTCTCTCAGGTCTTTTACTGCAACACGTCTTCTTCCTCTTGAGTTAGGTTAAGAACATTGAGTTACAAAATCTCAGCTCACAACATAGATGAAGTAAAAGCGAACAACATGCAATGCAAAAATAATCATTAGTGAAATATTTGAAAATGTTACCAGAATGTGGGGGGTTTACCTACATATGTGTAGAACAGAATGCCTGTCGCTTTAAGCACTTGCTTAAACTTACAAAGTGATTGCAAAATATATTTTTTAGTAATTGCACGCACGATGTACCTTTAGGCTAAGCATTCTGGAAGGGCAAGATAGATACATGATGAATGAATTTCATAGTAAATCATTGGTAAAATTATGGATAATTGAATTTATTCATGGTATTTATACATTGGCTCGGGCCCACTTAACGACCATATCCTACTTTAGAAACGTGGTTATTTGACAATAGTTAACGTATATTAGACTCAAAGCAGTAAGTTGTATTACACAACAGAAAAACTACAATTTGAAAAATGTCTTTTAATGTAATGTAGAGGCTGAATGTGCTTAATTCATTTATGTCTGTTCCTTTTGTTAATTAGTTCGACCTTGTGCATTAAAATATCATAGATGCGGAGTATATAAGAATCTAAATTAACTAAAACAAGAGTATACATCCCTCTAGATTCCTAATTTTGATCTTGTGGATTAAAGAATGCTCTGGAAAACCAAATGCATGTCTTGAGTTATGTGCGTTGGCTACTGAGAGAGGTTCCCTTGGCTTTGTACATGTAATTAGTTGATTTTTATTGTTGACTCGTATTATATCTGTCTCTAGCTATAACATTAGCATAAATAAGAAAACAGATATATATATATATTTCTTATAATTGCTGCCAGTGTATGGCGATCTTCGGGGGAACGCCAGACACCACAAGCAAAGCTACGTTGTTCTGAGACCTTTACCGGGGTACGCCAGACACCACAAGCAAAGCTAAGTTGTACTGAGACTTTTACCATATCTTCATTCAGAAGTGAAGTTAAAGTTTAAACTTAAGTTCTTTACTTTTATTTTTCTCTACAAACATTAATATCTAGATTTGAAGGAAGTGTGCATACATTGTGATTAGTAGAGATCACAATTGATTGAGAGGGATAATGTGTAAAGTAGTTAATTCTGGTGAAATATTAATAATATAATAATATTTGATCACTTATGCAATTTGTTTTTCGTATATTTTATGATTTTAATTCATCGCTTTAAAACATTTTTGTTTTTCAAAATCTTAAATGAACACATTTCATATACTCAGAAAACACGTGCAAATAATTTCGTGTGGATACGAAGTATAAGAATTCTCACATTCCGAGTCTTGATGTCTCATTTTAACCAGCTTCGCAACTTGTCGACAAAATACGTTGAGCGCGGAAAGATATTTTTCCCTTCTGGAGCATGAACGGATCTCAATTTACTTCTAACTCTCCTCATGGGACCTGTTTTAGAAAGAACATAAGCTTTAGTAGCAAAACGAGGTGCTTTTTCTTGCCATTTGGAATGTCGTCGATAGCTTGGTTCATAGCTACTTTTACTCCATTCATTTCTTCTCTTTTCCTCTTGGGTTGTCTCAGATGTTACAAATACAGTAAGGTCTTTTCGCTATTTCCTTTTCTCATTCTACGACAGCGTTGAAAGGTAGAACAAATTGAGAGTGAAGATATTTGTGCAACTATCATAGAACGTATATTATGACGTTACTAACGGATGCAATACAATTTTGTGTCGATCCCAAATAGTGTTCACTCGTTCAATGGAGTTCAATTTAAGAATTTTCAGGATATAACACATTGCACTGTAGTTCTTTAGAGAGATGTCGAAAAATGGTTTTCGTTTGTGTAGTGGCATACTTGACTATTTACATAATTTCACGAGTAGGACCGAAAAAGAAATTATGTTTCAAGAATGAATTTGGCAAGTAGCTCTAAATAAAATGAGTTAATATATAAAGTAATGTAACCAAGTTTCGCTTAGCAACCTAATTTCGCCCAGTCAGATTTCTCATTTGCTATGAGTTTAAAATTATTGCAGTCGATCGTCAGGTCCGAAGAAACGTTCAAACAGTGTCCTTGAGTTTTCAAGGGTGTAGTATGTATTGTGTGTATCTCGTGGTTGTTTGTAGTTTTTACCCTTGTGGGAGTTTTTGTAGTGGTTATCACGTTTCATAAGAGCTTCAGCAGACAGTAAGTTTTATAGTGGTAAGCATACTTGGTTAGTGATAATTGTGCTGTAATATGCATTGATATTTTGCCGGGCAAACGTTTAGCCCTGGTGTGGGGTGATTCACATTTCACAGTGTTAAGGGGGTCATAATTTCGCCCACCTGATGTGTTCAAATTCCAAACTACAAATTTAGCGTGCATTGTACAAATTGAAGAACATGAAATTGTTTATAGGAGCAGAGAATAAACTGTAATTCAGTCAAAATGAGCAACATATTTTCTATTTGATAATCATGTTGTCACATCTGACAATATAAGAGAAATTTATAAAGACACAAATAAGCAACTTCGTAGAAGCAAAGGTACATGACTTTATTTATCAAGCAGAGACAATAAAGGAGATATGCACTGTAGTTAGGTATACATCAACAAGTATCGAATATATCACTTATTACGATAAAGAGTGTCCCATTATTGAAGGACTATAATTGCAAGAAATCAAGGATGAAAAGTTGGTTCAATGTAGAAAACGTCACATTTGGTTTCATGGAAACTGTGTTGGTAGAGAAGCAAACAAAACCCTTTTCACCTGTAACATTTGGCTGCAAGAACTAGAGAACGGTTTTAAGATATAATATATATTTTCTCGAGATTTAATATTTTGAAGTTACATGATCCGAGGGTTTCTATTTATAACATTTTCTTCAGTTTGTAATAGTGGCCCTTCTATTTTTATACATAATTGAATGTATAATTGTTCATAGTGTTTCACTGTAGGTTGTATGCTGATTTCTCCTGATCTTTTTTAAATACTTCATTCATTGTATTGGTTAATGAGAAAGCAGACAGTGGGCGAAATTTGGCTCCATTTTTTAAGGAGCCATTTTTATGTTGTTCTAAAAGAAAAAAAAATATTTCTCGCGTTGTATGATGAAATTACTGTCGATTCACAACATACTTGCTTGCAGTTGAATGTGTGTAAAAGTTAAGGCAATTTCTCAAGTTCTTGCCATAAGAATTACAATAGATTTTATAGGCATGCAAAAAGCGGACGAAATTTGGGTACTTATCTGTACGATTTTTCTCCATGAAGGATAATTAATATATGATGTGACTAAGTTAATCACAGAAGTGTTCAATAATTTTGCTTTGCATTTTCAGCAGCGAAACATAAAATGAAGAGATAAAAAGAAAGGTTAAAGTTCGAAATAATCTTTCTTTTGATTTCCCTTTTCGGCCATTGAAGACACTGAAGTCAAAAGGAAAATGAGCTAGATCGCTGGAAATGCATGGTACCCTTTGAAACAGCACTTAAATACACTTTGAAACTGATATTTTGTGCATATTTAATAGGAAAAGTAATAAGTGGACGCGTAAAATGTTGCAAACGTGAAAAAAAGAGTTTGAACCCATACTGGTGTGTATTCTTTCTCACAGGAGAGCATTTCAATTTTTGTGAAGTCGATTCCGAATGATGTAATCGTATATGGATTTTGAGCCATCGAATTCATTTTCTAGTTGACTGCAGCACCTCTACTATGCTGGCTTCAAACTAGCTTTTCTTAGGAAACGGGTTAGACAAATTCCAAAATTCCCGGTTACTACGTGAAGAACACAGGAAAAGAACGTGCTTTGTCTATTTGTGGCTAAATTGAGATAATAGAACTTTTTGCTCTTTAAAAGACATTTTTAACAAAGTATCATGCGTAAAAGCAGAATATGCATAGTACGTCTATTACAAGTAAATATTTATTTAATGTACAGGTATACGTAATGTTAATTGTGATTAATCATTTTCCTGTAAAATCAAGAAAATGAGTAAAATACATTCGTTTCCGGCTTTCCGCTGGTATTTAAATGGCATCAACTAAATATTTTCTTTTCAGTTTGTAAGACTTACGTACTGACAAAGTAATTCTATTTTAAAATTTCTATTAACAACATAAATTATGCTAATAAGAGCCATAGAGGCTTTATAATATCGTTTATGATTGGTCAATACAAAACAACAAATTGCAATAAATAAGAATATATCTGGCAAGATTTCAATCTCTCTTAGTATGAAGGTGGAAACAAAATCCAAATAATTTAAAAATTGAATACCAAGTTTTTGGTTTATACCATTTAGTTATCCTAACCACACTTTTTTTTGCCTGGGATGCTTCAAGTCTCCAACAAATATACTTTTCCTTTATATAAATTTGCCTTTGCTCTACCTTTTTTTATTATCGGCATTCCCTTATCTCTTCGGAATTCAACGAAAGACACACGGACAAATCTTCGTCTTCCGATTAAGTAATTAACACATATTTATTATTAAGTGAGTGCAATAAACATTTTAAAATCCTAATCTCAAATTTATTGATCCACTTTCTTCCATTTTCTCCACTAACTGTTTTACAAGACTTGGAGTTCCTGTTTTTGGATTGTCAAACACTTGATCTCCTCTAAATATCCTTTCCATTCTGACAAAATATTCCTCCACATTCTCTTGAGTGGTCGGAATAAACTGTAATTACTAGTTTCTCATTCAACATTGGTGTGCAGGCGTCACACAATTCGTAAGAAGTCACAATGTTTTCCATGTTTAAGGTATTTCAGTAATGTTTACCTGTAGAAACCAGTTCAGTGTTGCAACAATACCACTGGTCACCTGGTGACACTCTCTGTACGTAGTATAGTACAAATTACAGTCGTAAAATAACGGTTGTAAAATATATACAATTTAGCTCCCGGTCTGTTTTTTGCGGAATACTTCGTAGTATACCTGTAATTACATATCCAGTAATATAATCACAACTGTATACAAAGACGTTTAAAGGTACTCTTTGACGTATAATTCCCATTGTAACTTGCAATGACCATAAGCTATTCATTTGTGTCACATCGATCATAAATGTTGGATAAATACATTATTAAAGGTATAGGGACTTATTAAAGATGTAGGGGACTCAAAATAGATTAATGGGTGTAACAAATAAGAGGGGTACCTGAGATACAAGCAAACAATGTTCCTGTCATTTTATGAGCTACATAGATTCGCAAAAGAATAGTAAATGTTGTCATTTTGGGCCATTTTAGTAACTAATGACTTCGGTTCGTCTCGAGTTCATTAGCTGTGAAAGTCTCTAAAATCCACAACCAAACATCCATGCCCCAGCCGGGATTCGAGCCCGGGATTACATAGATTCGGAGCTACAGACTTGATACAATTTCGAAACTAATTTTTAAAAATGGTTTTATAATAGTGCATATCGTATTTAATAATTCCAAGGACATTTACCAATTTGTATAATGCATCGAGGTATTTAGTAATAAGAATAAAAAAACTTAAACCAAGAAATGAAGTATCCTCATCTAACTGCTTCATGCCTTTCAAGGAGAAGCTCCACTAACCAAAAAAAAATAATGCATGATTCAGTTATCAAAGAATACTAAACTGCTGTGCCAATAATTCCACATTCCAAAATTTTGCAATGGATTTCGTAAAAGACGTAGCAAATATGAATCTAACAGGGTATGTACGGAATAACTCTCCCAAGCAGGCAATATTACCTCATTAGAGCCATTCCACGTCAGTTCAACATACTAATTTACCTCACCATTTCAGATTTTTATGATTCTTTGTACGTTATTAGGGACTGATCAGAAACACCAAAAATGTCATATTGCAGTCCTGTGTCATATATTTCTGGGGTTAGGAAAAGTGATGGTGGCAATCTGGATAGTCCGTCTGGGACCATGGGGAGGGGAATATCCAATATGGTCGCCGGAACATGTGATTTCTAGTATACAAGTAATCATATCTTTGAACTTTTTACACCTAGAGGTACGGCGATGGTGTCTAATTGTAAGGTTTCTTTAGCAAAATTGTTATCAAATAGGTGGGATATGAAGAGGGAAAATCCAGCCGGAAAAATGCGTAACAGCTGTAAATAAAATTTAAAAAAATGCTCATCTTCTCGTGCGTGTTCCATTATGGAACTTTGTTCTTGCCTTCACCAATAAAATACAATTATTTATGGACATTTCACGGAATTCGAAAGGGCCGTTATTTTTGCTATTGGAAGTCAAATTGTCAAAGTTCAACGTCAATTTTTCAAAATCATGGAGAGGGTCAAGTGTTGTATAGCAAAGAAGGGTATGTCCAAGACCTTCACAATGACACAAGACTCACATCTCGCTTATCTATCTTAATTAAGACAAAATTTATAAGCATTTTTAATAATCAGTGCTACTCAAATTTCGAGAAAAAAAAAACATTTTGAGATGCTATAACTGTAGACCGGACAACAATATTACATTCTTTGGTGTTATTATCAGACCCTATTAACATATAAAAATTCATAAAAAATAAAGGGATGGTGAAGTAAATTATTCCCGGTTAACTGTGTTGATCTGACACGAAATGATTCATTAATGGTAAGTCATTTATAACAAATTAAACATGGTGGATGATTCTGGGACTACACGACATCTACACTAGTAATACTTACAAATACTAAAGAATCGTTTAGTTCATTTCTCTTTTACAAATAAAAGAGGATATATTGAAAATTAACATAGAAAATTTCACACTCGTCGTGATAGGAACTCGAACCAGGATCTCCCAGTTGTATGCTAGGTATGCTAACCAAGAAGGCAACTGGGAGATCCGGGTTCGAGATCAGGTCCCGGTGACTGTCAATGTTTCAGTGTTAATTTTTAACATTTACCATACAGAAGGTTATATGTGAAAAAAGATAATAAAATATGAGAAACTAACTCAAGCACAATATTTATTCATTGCTTTGCCCATATTTTAAACTTAGTTCTTTCCCAGTCTGTGAAAAACCTTGCGGAATGTAAAGTAGTTTTTCGTATATTAAATGCCCTGTCTAGACTCTTTTCTTACTCAAAAAAGAAAAACGCTCTGTTTGATGAAAAGTGAAAACAAGATTTCCTCGTGTAGCTCCAACACGGAGCTATCACGATCGATTAGTGAAAATAACCGCAGAAAGCAGAGAAAAAATAATTGAAATATTCCATTATATCATTGACAACGTGCAAGATTGGAATGATGAAACAGCCAACGATACCGGTAATTTTTTGAAGTTTTTTGAAAACTTCCAAATTAATTTTCTTCGTCTAGTATTCGGAGAAATATGTGCCTTTAAAGAGTACCTTTTCAATGTTTTGCAAGAAAAAAGTATGGATATTCGTTTCTGCGTAAATGAAGTTGAGAAAATCAAACAGTCGATTGACAGTAAACGGGAAGATTTTGAAAATACTACAAAAAGACTGTCGAAGTTGTAGTACATACAGAACCCTGTAGAAAGTGCAGAATTAGTGGTGATATCACGTCGCATTACAGGCAAGGTTATGTTGAAATTATCGACAAAAACGTTGCACAAATGTCTTCGCGCGTTCAGCATTTAAGTTATTCGATATTTGTAGAACTGGTTGACAATCGAAAGTTTCAGCATATACAGAAGGTCGATCCGTCCATATGTGTCCGATTTGAAACCTGCACCCCTATTCACACAATAGATCGATCCGAATGATTCAAACAGTAACATGAAGCCAAAACATTCTAGTATCGCGCCAAGGTCGCGTGTGTGTGTGTTGTGTGAATCATGGCACCCAAGGTGAACCGATTTTTGGAAGGTTACGTGGTAGCACTTTTCCACTCCAAGTTTTCCGTGACACAGATTCAGAAACAGTGCAGGGAAAATGGGTGTGCATTGGGAACAACAAAAATCAAGAACATAATTAACCGACATAAACACAACGACGTTCCAGCACTTCGTTCACCCACGAAGGGGAGTAGAAAGCGACCGTATACCGAGGTGAGGCCACCTATACCTCGGACGTTGCGGCAAATGGCCTTACAGGAAAACCCTCCTCCACAACATGTGATGGTAAGACGAGTGTACGTGGCACAATCGACTGCGAACCGCCACCTATGTAACAAATTAAAGCTCCGGATGGTGTTTAAATGTCGTGGACATGTCCTTACTGCGGCTCGTCGGAGGGACAGAGAAACCCGCTGCAGGCGCCTCTATGAACGCCATATATCCGGGGACAAGGGGAAGTTTGTAGACAAACACGATGAAGCATGGTTTTATCTAGGCGATTGTGGGAAAATTCGAGCCATAACGTACAATCCCAGCGATACAAAAACCCGTCCTAACTTCATCCGCCAGTGCAAAGCAAGTTTCTCGAAGGGCTTTATGGCTGTCGCGGCATACTGATATGAAGACAAGTAAACGATTCGCCGAGTGCCTAACAACTGCAAGACCAACTCCGCATATTATCAGCAACATATTCTCACACCAATTTGTACAGAATGTCTGCCCGTTTGTATGAAAATGCAGTAAATCAAGTCCGTGTGCATATGGATAAGGCCTCATCACATACGTCGCGTTCTACCCAGCGATTTCTGCAACAGATGGTGACAGACACCGGCATCCAGTCCCCATGCTCCCTCCCACGACATACCAGTAAAGTCACCTGATGCGAGTCCCATGGATGTTTGCGGGTTTGGCCTATTGAAAAGAGCACTTGTATCTCGTCGTGTCACCATTGTCCGTGGCCTCTCGAAAGCCTACCAGGAGGAGTGGCTCAAGATTCCCCTTCCTGTTCTTAAATGGAGCCCCCTACAATGGAAATTACGGTGCACGGGTATTGCCAGGAAGGGAACCGATGGTGGTCCCGTGGTTTTTCATAAGGTGGGTGAGACGTCAAAATGGGGCACACATAAATGTATTAACCTTCTGTAAAAACGGCGTTTCCTGAACCTGCCTCTACAGCATTGACAGACTTATACGCACAACATTTCAACAACCTTTGATTACGCAACGAACTTATAGTGGCGTACTCTCGAGAATATTTTGCAAGTAAAAGCGTAGCAGATATTTTAAGACGTATCAAGGAAAACGATTTAAAGAAAGTTATGCCCGAATTTTACAAGCTTCGTAGTTTGATTCTGACAGTACCCGCCTCAACAGCTTCAGTTAAAAGATCATTTTCTGCTCTAAAACGTATCAAGACATACACCAGAAACACCATGAACCAGGAACGACTAACAGCACTAGCTCATTTATCTATAGAAAAATAATTATTGTTAAAGTTAAAACAAGAGGAGACCTTCTTCGAGTCCTTGCTCAAACATTTCTTACAAAAGCGGAGAAGAATGGAGTACGAAATCTTCCTTCCTAACCAAGAGAAGAATCGTGGATATCAAGAAGTGGAGGAGCAGTGATTATGGTGAGTTGACATTTTTTTATATGTAGCTGCTTACGTATTAGCTAGTGAGAAACGTAATACTATGAATAACCCATTGTACGTTTATAGCCATCATAGTAAAACTTAAGATGACACATGAAATAATAATACGGTTCCGTACCTTTTAATATACTTCCTAATCTGGTTGCGTTTGTGTTACTTCGTGGTTGTGTTACCGATAATTATTTTATATGAATCATAATTATACTTTTATATATACAACCTTATTAAATTACATTAATGTGTAAATAAACGTAATGCATAACAATATATCGATTTTCTGAGATATAATAATATATTTCAGTACTTAACATTAGTTTTGTATTCACTGTTGTATCCCGTAACTTTTCACAAAATGATAACGATGCTTTTCCAGTACGTCAGCACCGAGTGTTTGCCTTGTGTAAGAAACCACGCTTCTCCACTGGTTACGGGGTATGCAAAACCAAAATTAGGGGGATGTAAGCAGAGTTCATGCAGGATATTATGCATGCCCACTTTAATCCTAAAAATACTGGGATGTGTGCTAAAAAATATGAAGGCGGAATGGCAAACTTCATTCGGGAAATCCGGTTGAATCCTTGCCCCAACATATTTTATGAGCAGTCTACTACTTCCAGAGGTTCCGTATTCAACTTCTAACCACTTATATTTCTTACGTAAATGTTCGTACAATGTATCTTAATAAACTCAGGCATACTTACGTTTGTATGGAAACATTTGCTGACTCGTAGATTGGGCGTTCGAATTCCGCCAGAGGCATAATGTTTGTGGATTTTAAGAAGGTATGGTCGAATCACGACGGGCCGATGTCAAACGTTACTCGACTTGCCCTTACAAAATAAAGTTTATTTATGGAAAGATTTAATATAATGCGAAAAAAGGAATATCTGTGTAATCAAAACTGTATTGCTTAAAACAAAAAAGGATTAACCGACATTACCCAGGCTTTATCCCCGATTCTGCCCAATGTTTTATTATTTCTAGTCTACCATGTTCACATATTGAAACACTATAACTTTTGTGGAAATCCTAACAAGATGTATTTAAATAGTAACTGCAGATATAAGTATATTTACTTACTTACCCCTTGGCTTACGGAACTCGCAAGTTCACCTACGTAGTAACGAATGTACGCCATCGAGTTCTATCCTGGGCAAGATCAAGCAAGTTTTTATTACAAACACAAACTTCTCGAAGATCCCTTCTAATATTGTTCTCCCAACGTCGTCTCGCTCTTCCCAATGGTCTCCTTGCCTCCGGCTTCCCAACCAAGATGGAATATAATCTTCGTTTTTCTCCCATCCGAGCTAAGCCCATCTTAGTTGTCGTGATTTCATTACTCTTACAACATCGGGTGAGTCGCGCAGTCCATGAAGCTCTTCATTATGCAGTCGCTTCCATTTTGCAGTGATCTCGTCTCGTTTCGGCCAGTATAATTTTCTCAAAACCTTATTTTCAAACACTCGTAACCTATATTAATCTGCTTGTATATGAAATAAAACTAGGAGACTAATATAGATTCATTGAATTGATAATAACGTGCTAAACAAGGCTATGAGTTACAAAAGAAAATACCTACAGTTTTCGTTAATATGGGCTCCGACAAACTCTATTCATAGAATCGATCTCGGTTCAATTGAACCGTAACCATAGAAAGCGAGTGCGCTAACCTTTCGGCCACCCTGAGGTATATTAAAGAAGATGTTGGGGGCTTCAGTCCTCCTTGGGAACTGCAGCGCCACACCTACTTCTAAATATTAGCGTGATAGAAGACATTACGAGAAAAAGTATATGTGAGTTGGTGTGAACTCACACAAAAATAGAAATGAATAAGAAAGGAAAGAAATACGAATTGAAATATATAGTTTTATAATATTTCTACAATTTTTCTAACAAAAGTGGTCTTTGACAGGATTTGATTATGCTGATTCCTGGACACCATTAAGCAGCTTCTAATTTTGAATTTAATTTTATTTATTTATGGCATTTTGGCATCTATGGTTTAGTACGGATAGGCTGGGCAAATGATACCGGAAGGTGTCAGCCACAGTCTATGTTAGGGTGACCAACCTGTCCCGGTTTGTATCTTCGAAGTTCCGCGTCTCGGGCAGATCTTCCCCGTGGCTCCTTAAGTCCTAGTTTCGATCAAAATCTGTAAACCATAATTTAATCACGACTGACAAAATGCATTTAGCCTATATTTGTATAAAATATATTTTGCTGTGTAATCCAAATTTCAGGAAATGGATTAAACATAGTGGAAGTGATTTGCTGTTCACACATGCTAATATGGATGTATTATAACTTATAGACGCAGAACTGTTACGCCATTGCAGGATGACAGGTATACCGCGTGTTTCATATAAAGCGTGTTGTTGGTCTTTTGGAAATGACACTAAATTACGGTCAGATATGGCTACTTAGAAATGTTACCAATTGAAAAACTTAAATGTGAATTAATGTGTTCACATAGCTTTATTTGTTTAACCTACATACACTATTCCTGTGAAATGTACAAGAATAAAATTAACGTTTTATTTTGCAACAATATTTAGAGTTCATAAATTTGCATGTGCCGAATCAGGGTGGAACGGGATAGCTAACTTTGATTGATTAAAAAGACATAATTTGCGATACAAAGCAACTTTGCTTAAGGCTATTTGAAATGATATTATTTTTTTTTATAAAAGTTGATTGATGATAACACTACAAGGAAAATAAAAGAAAAGTATTTACATGTAAAATTAATATACATATTACTTTTTATATAACCAAAGAACCTCTTGTTTATTTACAATTTCTGGTAGACAAAGTACGATTTTAAGTATAAAATGCTAATGTGGAGACACTTTTTATGTACCTGTAGCAAGAATATAAGTAGTAAAACGAAAGTGATGAATAAGAAGGGAACACGAAGAAGCGAATACGTTTAGAAGGAAAAAAATTAAGAGTTAATACCGGATATTTTAAAAGTTTTATCTAGAAGAGATAATAGTATTTGTTTTCCTTATTTCAAAATTTGAAGTAAGCTCATTCATTATATAAAAACAAGTTAATTCGCTAGTTTTCCCTTCGTTTCTTCAAAAATAATTTTCTTAGAGGAAATAAAGTTAATAAGAATACAATTTACATTATTTACCATAAAAATCTAATCAAAATGTATTTTGAAGTAAGTACGTTTTATATACACGTTCTTGTGTCCCGGGTTGGCTTCATAAAAATTGGTCCTACTGGTCTACGTTGAAGGTACAATCCCGGTATTTGTTTGTTGCACTATGGAAAAATCCTCAGGCACAGTGGTCGGCCCTGGAATCTAACCTAGGACCTTCGGAATGCGTAGCCAAGGTTCTATCAACAGAGTTTCGGCTGCTGGTTGTGTATATTTGAAAATTAAAAACGATAATAATATTAATAATATCAACAACAATTTGACTTTCCTATATTAACATACGATGTCTCACAATATTTAATAGTTCATATTTTGCTTGCACTGTCATACTGTAATAATTGAACAACTAGTTGGGACATGTTCTTAGAACATCTTAATTATATTTAAATGAACTCAGTTTTGCTTTTGTTGGTGTTTTTTATTCTGTTTCTGGTAACCAACGCAGAAATGAATGGAATTACCATTTTATCCATGACGAAACTCAGATGCCGTAACTACAAAAGTTGTTAGGTGTGCAGGGAAAAGATTCTGTCGCTAGGAACTTTTGTAGTTGCTACGTTTGTTGCTGCGAAGAAAGTCGTAGTCTGCGGTCGGCCTTAACTTTATACCTTGAACAGACAATCGCCCTTAAGTTAGTATATCTGTAAATATGTTTTATTCGATGTATCAAGATTTAGTCAGTGTGCATAATCTTCAAGATCTGCGGAAATTAAAGTAATATAAAGAATATAATTTCATTAAGATGTTAAGAATTACAATTCAACAAAAATAACGTTTTCTAACTAGAATTGCAATAATGGTTGTGAAAACAGTCAATTGTTAATTCAATAGCAAGAAACAATTTAAAATATATATACCCAGCCCCTTCTTGTTCTTTATAAAAACATTCTAAAAATGCCTGATAGCTGAAAGGAACACACATAACACGAACGTAATTTCTAAATGTATCAAATAAAAAGTTTATTGTAATGGAAAATAGCTAACTAGTCTTCGATTTTTTTCGTGTCAAGGGAACAAAAATGTGGCCTCAGTTCATTTATAGTTTTAGAAACTGTTTTGCCTCTTGGGGAAGTGATTCTGTAATATGCTCTCAGGAATTTTCCACTCCACATTGAACAAAAAAATGTCGTACTATTTTAATTTGTGAAACAAAATAATTAGAGATAATAGCTTGGAGGGTAAATTTTAATTATCGTGTGGGAGATTTGGAGAAAGAAAGGTTTTTAAACATGCAGTGATTCCATAAATATTTTTCATCTTCGTAATTAATTATTATCAGTTTCCATTCCATTAAAATTGTTATATCACAAATATTGAAATATAGGTTTAGTTTAACAATTTATGAAATATTAATATATTATTATTTCTTAGTAACATTAGTTATTATAATTCTAAGGAAAAATAATAATTACAGCGTTATATAAGTATATTTTCCAATATTTTCACATTTATTAAAATCCTGTTGGGCGTTCTGGATTTCCAGAGATTAGGGTGAAAAGTTTCGGACCTCATGCAGGAATCGCTCCAATACGCTGAATATTTTATGGTACTACATTCTTCATATGTTTAAGTTCAAAATTTCAAATCAACTGTGTATTTTTGCTTCATTTGTCGATTGGTCGAGGATCCCAAAATAACTATCACTGATTTGTTGTCTGATTTTTCTGTCAAACCATTTTTTGTTTCGGTGATGAGTATGTTGGAGGGGAACCAATTATAACTAGCCTTCCCAAGAACATTGTAAACAAATGGGGCACCCATCTAGCTCACAGCTTATTTATACCCAAATGTTTCTGGAAGTTACTTTTCCGAAGTTCCATTGTTATGCTAAAAGTCTCTGCTTTTTCATTCTCTTTTCATAGTGCGGTCTGCCGAAAGAATTTAAGGGAATATTTCGATGGTTGATGTAATACTCACTTCAATGGGTCGTCCACTGCATGATACACCATCTGCGCTCTTTCACTCATTTTAAATTCAGCAACGCAGCGCTTAACCGTTGTCCTAAATACACGAGAGTTTCTTAAAGTAAGAGTAAATCAACTATCTCTAACTCTATAAGGCAGCACTACTTTCGTAAGTCTCTCAAAACCTTTTCTCTTGCACTGCTGCTCCTATAAATTCAAGCCTAAAGAGTTCAAAGTTCAAGAGTTCCATGTGATTGGTTTTCTCGTTTTTTGTTGTTAAAATCGCTTGATCGTTGCTATGAATATACAAACTTGCAATATTGAAGCTATTTCAATAATGAACAAAAAGAAAAGAAAATCTTGGCATTTACATAGCTCTTGAAATGGCTATGAACGCTTGAATTTGTTGAAGAAACGTAGCAATTTCGTGCAACGAAACATTTATATTAGAGACATACGATGCTCCCATCTAGCTCTAAGCATCATTGTTTTGCACTAACTTAATGTTATAACAATCCCACATTTCTTTATATTACTTAACCTTAATTATTAGTTAATGTCTCAGGCGTTAACTTTGGTGGGTTTTCAATTAACACTGTTAAACTATGATAATTGAACATAAATACATGAAAGACGAAACGATGTTAATTCATCATTTCAATTGAAATATTCAGCATGGTGGTGTAATATCTTTCTGATTTCCGTAACGATTAACACTATTATCCTTATTATTTTAACGCTAATATGATATATTACAAGTTATTTGGTAATGTTTTGAGAACTTAATGAAAGCTTATTATTTACCAGGTATTGTTTTTCAAACGCTTCTTGCTCTGTAATCATCTCTGGTACAAATCTTCTAATTGGTTTTTAACTCACTTTCCATCATCCGATGTCTTTGAAAGTTTGTAAATTTGCTTGCTTCCGATGACAATATAATATTCAATCATTAGATATACGACAGAATTATCCAGTTAACTGCAATTAATTAATTAAATAACTAGAAATTATCCTTAAATGCACACAACGCCGCATCTATTTTATGAAGTTCGGGTTGCCTATCTCGCAGGGAGTTTAATACTCATATATTGAAAATAATAAAAAAATAAGTAAAAAAATATTAAAAAAAAAACGCTTTTTAATTTGAAAAAAAAAAGTAAAATAAATAATAATTTGAATGAATATTCTGAATCGGAAATTAAAAGCGTGGGTGATCTTGCTTACCTTATCACAAAATCGTAATATATAAGAGCACCCACGCTTTTATTTTCCGATTCATAAATTTAATTCATTTTTTTTTTTACTTTTTATTTCATTTTGAAAATGTGTGTTTTTTTTTTAAATCCATTTCAATTATTTTTTCTTCCTTGTTAAGCCTGTTCGTGTTTTGGATGTGAAACACTTTTCTTATGCTTGTCGATATTTATTTTGAAGGGTTCAACATTAAGTACAATATTCAAGAAATTTATACTGTAAACCTGTGTCTATAATCTTTAAAAAAAATTACGAGGTATTTTCAAACAAAGATAAACTCAGTAAATGGTACACATGGGAAGCGAAAGGCGCGTAAATATATAAAAGTGACAGAATACATCAAAGGCGTCAAACACGCTAACCTGAAAACATCATCTGGTCTAACCAAGCACTCATTCTTAAAGAAGTTTTCTAAGTTTGAAGCACTGAACTAATAAAAAGTGTTAATATTTTTGCATCTGAAACAAATAACATAATCATGAAACATAATATTTAATAGCAAAGCACCTTGAACTGAAATAGGAAAGATACAGATGCTTATCAGAATAATGGAAACACCTGTAGTTGGCAACACGTCAGATGTATGGGTTGGCAGTGGTGTCGTGGCGACCGCAGCGCCGGACTGCTGGTGGTGGTGTGTTAGGTCGGTCTCCATACTACGTTAGGCGTCATGGAACAGGAGTGTGCAGTGGTTGCAGCAGACGGAGGTAGTGTAAAATGGGAGACCTCTCAGAGTTTCAAAGAGGGCAAATTGTTGGTGCGCGGTTATGTGGAGGGAGTGTGACGGCAGTGGCTAGTGTGTTAGGTGTGTCGCCAGGGGCAGTGTCGAAGGTGATGACGGCCTACACAACACACGGGAAAACCACATCGGGGAAGCGGAACAGTGGGCGGAAGAAAAGCATCAGTGACAGGGCACGCCAGGTATTAAAGCGCATTGTCACGCGGAATCGTCGTGCCACTGCGGCGCAAGTGACGGAGGAACTCAATCAGCACCTCCCCCAACCTGTTTCGACAATCACAGTCCGCCGCGAATTACATGACATGAACTTACGGGGTCGTGTTGCACGGGCCAAACCTCTCATCAGGGACCAGAACGCTTTAGCACGCCGCAAATGGTGCCGCGACCATGCAACTTGGACCGTTGACGACTGGAAACGTGTGGTATGGTCAGATGAGTCACCATTCACCCTATTCCAAACCACGGGCCGTGTTTATGTGTGAAGAACGCCCAAAGAAGCGTATGATCTGCAGTGTCTCCGCCCAACTGTGAAACATGGCGGCGGCACGGTGATGCTGTGGGCCGCAATATCATGGTTTTCATTGGGTCCTGTGGTCACACTTCGCGGACGCATCACTGCCAACGATTATGTCGCAATTTTAGGAGACCACTTGCATCCTATGGTCCGGATGTTGTTCCCGGACAATGACGCCATATTCCAGGATGATAATGGACCCATTCACACAGCTGGAGTTGTTGCAGCGTGGTTTGAGGAACATCGGGATGGAGTTCAACACCTCCCCTGGCCCGCCC
The DNA here is from genome assembly GCA_022664845.1 of Lepisma saccharinum. Taxonomy (NCBI): domain Eukaryota; kingdom Metazoa; phylum Arthropoda; class Insecta; order Zygentoma; family Lepismatidae; genus Lepisma; species Lepisma saccharinum. The sequence continues at coordinate 30,153 of JAGDQP010002639.1, read as the reverse complement.
AATCCCCAGATCTCAACATAATTGAACATCTGTGGTCCATCTTGGAAACACGACTCCGGCGACGATTTCCACTTCCATCCTCTCTCACAGAACTTGCCGATGCCCTGCACGAGGAATGGTGTAATATTCCACTTGCTACCATTCACGACCTCTATGCCTCCATCCCACGTCGCATCAAGGCTGTTCTGAAGGCGAAAGGTGGCCCGACACCATATTAATCTTGTAAGTTGCACTTTCGTTCACGTGTTTCCATTATTCTGATAAGCATCTGTATATGTAACCTGAAATAATTCCAACTATACAAAAATTATGTGACATCAGAGAAAGCTAACAACTCATTGAGTTACAATAAGAAATAGCAAGAAGATAATATGAGGAACGAGATAGTTAAAAAAAAATACCTCCCTTATGTGAATGTAAGTTAAATGAGAAAATGTTTTTTTTGTAATCCCGACCCTGCCCTATATAAGGTTTTAATAATTGATTAAAACTGCACATACCAGACATAGATCACAATTACTTATGACGATATCTTCCTACGACAATCAACACAAGAAACGCAATATATTGAAGAAATGTAAGAAGTGAAAATTCTATATGAAAGTGCACTGAAATACCGATAAAAGTCTATATTAAGTTAATTTAACACTCAGTTTCTCAACAGATATGTTTGAATGTATCTGTGCAGTGTCACCTAGGTCACGAAAACAAAATTTTGCCGTGGAATTTGATGCTCTGATCATGTACCACCCATACATAAAGGTTTCCTGGCAAACCAAGGCAGATTTTTCCTCAATCTTTAACGTTACTTGAACAGAGTAATTAAAATAATATTTTGTAAATTCGTATTTCGATTGCAATATCAAATATGTCGACGCACAAATTCATGAATATTATTTAATAAATTTCAAAATACCATTTCGGTATTGGATTGTAACAAAGTTTGCAGCGTAGTTCGGCGTAGTTCGTATTGTCTTAAGTTTATTAACAATTCATATCTCTATTAATTCTCAGTGATCCATATCAAATTGCTACTTTGAACCGAACAATTTTAAAAGCACTTGCAGTTACGAAGGCATTTTCATCAACGGTACTTTTTCACTTTTTTGTGTCGTTTCCCTTCCAGAAAAGATAATTATATGAACAAAATGCCACTATTTTACATTTCACTTCAACCTTCTTAAACTGCACAAACTTTACCAAAATCAAAAGAAACAGGTTATTGTGTGAACTTTCTGGCTCTGTTTTCTTGTGAGAATATGTATCAATGTAAATGTCTAAAACGATCCGTGAGATTTATTATAAACAATGTAATAAAACGGCCCCCTTCTTGAAAGTAATGACACATGAAATTAAAACACCTCTACCTTGGTGCAGAGAGAAAGTATTTCATGAAATTCTGATAGGCATATTAGAAAACTACGTATTATGTTGGTATATGTGTATCAGTACAAAAAAAACCTTCGAGGTAAAGGGAAGATTGACGGAAGGATTATACTCACAAAAGAAGCGATGTCCATTTTTCGAGTGACTTTCTTTGTGTTACTATGCCAGAAGTGTTCCCTCTTTAATAAAATTTACAGACTTAATATCCTCTCTTCCGTCATAGTGGCACAAAGAGAATCACTAGCAAAATGGATATCACTTATTTTGTGAGTATAATGCTTGCGTCACTCTTCCCTTTATCCGAAGGGTCTTTTGTACTGATATCACTTATTTTGTAGGGCTCCCTATTAAAAAGTAAACATAGTCTTCATACAAAAGTTCGACCTACAAACATATAGCTATACGAAGGGCACCCACATACATGCACCGATTCTGCCAAAAATTTGCATGGATTAAGTTTTTTCATAGGTGTATATTGTGTTACAATTTGGTTGAAATCGAGTAAAAAGTAAACATAGTTTTCATACAAAAGGTCGATTTTGAACCATGGTAGGCTCCGCGTCTCGAAGACGATAACTCCTATAAAACATTTTTAAAAAATCCCTACGGGGTCCGCAATTGACCCCCAAACCCCCCGGTACCAACCATTTGGGGCTAAAGCAAAAAGACGGACAAAGTAACAGACAAACTTTTCTATCATTTTTGAAAATTCTGTGATTGTGCTAAAAAAAAATCCATAACTTTTGAGCCTCTTCACCGAGTTTGACGTGTGATACATCGTTTGAAAAGCATTGAAGCCTAGATTATGAGTCCGCACGTTTCGGCCGCCTATGTGGTCTGGGGTCAGTACTATCTTTGGAAATGTGATTTTGTTTTCGAATTCCCTCCAAGGGTTCCAAGAAGATCATACCGACCCATTTTTTTGTGTCTTAGTATGGTAAAGAGCATTCAAATTCATATTCAAGCTTATCTAGCAAAATCAGGCTAGATCCTAAATTAGCTGTATATATGTGAGTGCCGCTAACAGACTCGTTTGTGGGCGTCACTCGAAGAGCTATCGTTCTTCATGATTGATTGGTATATGGTATATAGACAAAAGTTTATTTTGAAAAACGAGGAGTTAATTGAATACGTCAAAACTTAAAACCATATTTTTCTGGGCGGTATTTACCATTAATAAACTATATATCATAACGGGACACCTGCTTATATTCACTTTTGACGTTCAGCTATATTGTCACAGGTGAGGAGGCGAGACATACGTGCATTATGCGACTCGACAATCGAGGCAGTAATCTCCGGGGAATGAACTCAAAGAAGCAAAGCAGAAGTGATTACCTTCATAGGCGACCATTTTGTATGAAGATAATATTAAATAGTTGCTGCCAAATTTTAATTAATGCCTCAATAATGGTGCCTCATAAAGATCTAGCTTAAGGGACAGCGAATATAATAAACCCATTTTGTTAATAAATTATTTTTTAAATGTGACAATACTATATCTCGAACGTACAGTACTTTGTAATATGAGAATTTTAGGGTGCAAACCTATGTTTTGTAATATTTAGAAATAGCTGAATCATCGAAGTAATCATCTTTGTGTATTGTGTTTACTTTCATCTTAATTACGAATTCCTATTTGTATGAAGAGACAGTGATAAATCTCTTTGAATAGAACTATCATCACCTTTAATAACTATAGAGGGACCAAAGGGGGAAAGGATTACAAAGTACTCACACTTTAAAAATTCAGATCCTTAATTTTAAAAAAATACCTTGTCCCTCCCTCTTTTCCTATTTAGTGTGAATTAATTTTTTATTTTCCTAGGAAAGGTATATTTTATCTTTATTCATAAAGATTGATATTAAATCAAGAAGCGAATACAAAATAATGCCCCTCTTAATCCAGCTATTTACCTAACTTTTTTGAATATTTTCTTTATCGTTTATATTTTCTAGCTGACACCTGTGTCCGTAATTGATTAGTAAATGACTGCCAGCACCTTTGCACTTAGCAGATCAAGGGGGATACTCTATTACAAAGCAGTATGGAGCCTAACAGTTTGATTACATTTTGTTTCTTGTATGATAGAATATCATGATAACAGATGAAAATATCTTAACGCGTCAGATTACTTTACAAACAACCATCAGAAAATCTCAAACTGTACGCAAAGACTCTCAAGCACGGTCGAAACTTAAAGAAAACCCATTGGTAAACCTACAAAGATAAAAAATGGATTTCTTTTTTGTGTAAGAAATACTGAAAAATAAACAATTGCAAAAATTGTAAGGATCACATTGATGTTGATAAGATCAAAATGTGCTAGGTGGTGATGAACAAAAATTCTATTACAATCTAAGTGGTAATTATCAGAAAAAGTAAAACATTATGACCAGGCAATGATACACAATTATTGTTAAGAATTTGGACTAGTTGAAAATAGAAAGTAAATAGGTCTATTACGTAAAATAATATTTACATAAATGAATGTTCATATGTTTAGGAAAAGTTAAAGTAATAAATATACCAAAACGAGCTAGTTACGAGTTAAGTTTCGTTAGATTAACTGGTTTATGAAACGAGTTAAGTTTCATCTACTTAAATTAAAAAAATATAAGTTAAAATGTTTCTTTTTCAGGGCAAATTTTAACTTCCTCCTTTGTTCACGGTAAAATGAGCTAACCCTTCAGAGCTAGTATTCTCATTTGATCCATCGCACAAGAAAGTAAAGGATTTCGTGATATTATTAGTGGTTTCTCGGTAAAAAAAATAGTTACAAATCTTTATGAAAACATACTTTTCTTAAACAATTCGTATTAAAGAACTAAACAATAATTGTGTTTATGAATGACTAAAAAGAAAAGCATGAGGTGCGCTCTCATACACAATCACTTTATAAATTCTTCAGTTAGCACGCCGCATGCTTTTCTTTTAAGTCATGTATATCATTTTTTTTACTTTCTAGTACGAATTGTTTAAGAAAATTATGTATTTAAAAAGTTTTCATTTATTTTTTTCGAGTTTTGTAGCTGTTCGGATACTTTTTCTCAAGCTAATATTTTGTGACACAAATCCTAAAATGTTCTGCAACCAGTCTAACCCAAAATCGTTACAGGCTAGTATTTATTTTAGGATAAAGAAGTCCATATTAAAATATGATTTTAAAATATATAAATACACTGAAATATATGAAAGTAACAATGGAATATTGTATTGTCATCCGGTTTACGTTGCTGTGAAATATTTGATCATTTTATGACGTTGGAAAATGAGTTAAATTGTGGACACCACGAACCATTGTGAACTAAAAAAAAAAATGTAATAAGGAAAAATTCAAACTTTTTATTAATGTTCAGTTATTTCCTGGACTCTATTCGGCACATAAAACCATTTTTTAAAAAAATAATTGTCATTATTAATAGTATCAGTCGAATTTTTAGGTAATATCTACTTAAATAGATAGACAGAATTTTTAATTCAACATATGTACTTAAATTTACAACAGTTTAACAAACATTGAGTCAAATATGTAATATGAACAAAATATGAAGTAAAATTACTCTAATTTCCATATCAATGAAGTTAGCACTTCCTTCAACGGTTCTATAAGAATTGAATTTATTAAATATAGTATACTATTCTAGAAAAAAATCTCAAAAGCACTTTATTCACATATTCCTAAGTTCGATAATAAACATTTCAGTGACGAAATAGTTTGTGTTTTAAATGAGCCCTGAGTATTTAGCTTGCCTGCAAAAAGTGAGAACGACATTGGATTCGAGAACATAATAGTAGCAATGTCACCTATTTGCATAAGCGTCAATGAGTAACCTATAGCAATTTAGCAGTGTAGCATATTGCACTACGCTGTTCATTCATACAACCTGGCTGAAATTTAATTTGGGATTTTCCGACTAATTGGAAAGCGGAAATCAGCCTTTGTAATGAATTCAGTTTGGATTGAACTTTTTTTTTTCATGACACAGATCTGCATAATCATGAAACCAGTTTCTACCAGGACTAAAGTGAAATAAGAGTTACGACCAAGTCGGAAACGTTAACATTACTTTGTATAATATTTATGTATCTATATATTTGATTAATTTAGGAGACGTCCGTCATCGCTTAGCTAGACACATATATACACAGCTTTTTAACTTATTTTACACATTTATTTAAAATTTTTCCATAGACAGAGGAATTTGAGATAGGGATATTTGATATGATTCCATAGCGGCTATACGCTTAACAAAACACTGATATAATTGTTTTATACTAACTTCAGTTTCCGAAGGAATTGCTTTCGGATATCAAACTGATAACGTCAACAGCAACCACTCCCAACTGTAACAACAATTTTCAGCTGAAACTCATTCGTTTTCTTTAGAGATTGCATAAAAGAAAAATGTAGACAGCTTTAAAACCAAGGGAAGAATATAATACAATATGTGTCAGGAAAAAGTACGCATTTCTTACACATAGAAAAAAAACTTCTATCCTATGCAACAATTTTTTTGAGAAATAACTGGTAAATATTTTCCCTTAACATACTAGTTTCAGTGTGATAAAGATTTTTTTACATTTTACCTCCTCCTCCTCCTCCTCCTCCTCCTCCTCCTCCTCCTCCTACTACTACTACTACTACTACTAATAATAATAATAATAATAATAATAATAATAATTATTATTATTATTATTATTATTATTATTATTATTATTATTATTATTATTATTATTAGCATTATTATTATTATTTTTATTATTATTATTATTATAATATAACGAAACCAATAATGATTTTCTTTTTCATTCAAATTGAAAAAAATATTCAAAAACAATAATCTTTTATCAATTAGTTCATTTATTCCTCCATTCTAGTTATTTTTCTTGAAATAGGACAGTCCCTTTTTTGATATTTTAATCATCCGTAGCTTTCTGTATCTACATTTCTAACTGATCATTGCATGAAAATAAGCAAGCTGCAATAAATATATATGAAATGTTAAAGCAAATGCTGAATGTGTTCAACTTATTCTCACCAGGGAGCAACTTCTTACAAAACCTTAGTGTCACCTGTCACAAATTTTGAGAACTCGCCTAACACAATCATTAAAAAAATTGTAGACACACAAAACAGATCAATTTAATATGTTTTATGTATAATATTATTGTCGTTTTCTTTGGATTTAACCTCTTGATAAAATGTTAATTAAAAGAATATCTGATAAAAGCTCCCTACAATCCTGATTAATTAAGCTACAACAGATACACTAATATTTGGAGAAAAATATAGTGACTTTTTTAGGAGGAAGGAAGGAAAATATATGACAGAGGAAACCTGCTCCAGTTCAAAACCAAGAATTCTTATCAGTAGGGAACACGCAGTACCTCGTACTTAAATCGTGACTTTTTAATGTGTTTCACATTACACAAACTGTGCGACATACCTCATAAATGATGATATTGAAAAGAAATGCTTAAAATTACTATATATATTGAAAACATCTCTAAGCTCTTAACACATTATGACCCTACTATAACTACTTCCCCCAATATAGTTACTTGTATGCTAGAAATTGCATGTTACGCCGGCCATATTGGATTCTTCCCTTCCCATAATCGAAGACAGACTACTCAAATGGCCATCTACATTTGTTAATAATTTTGACCATATAACCCTACATTTTGACACCATAATCATAACTGTAGGTGAAATAGTTCTGAATATATAGGTGCTTATATCCTAGAAATGACTAGTTTCGGCAGCCATGTTGGATTCTTCGCTCCGCATTGCCGAAGACGATAATAAGTTGGTTATTGTTTCTGCTATAAAAATTTAGAATTTTACACCTGAATTATAGCTCTAAGTATAATTATTCCGAAGACATTTTATTTTATGATAGAAAGGACTTGTCTTGGCAGCCATGTTGTCTTGGCAGCCATGTTGTCTTGGCATCCAGCCAACATGGCCTAAGGTAACACTACTAAAGCGGCCACCATCATTTGCTAACGATTCCTAGTGAAACTCTACAATTTGCTACCCGAATTATAGCTATAGGCGCAATAGTTCTGAAGATATGGGTGCTTCCATATCAGAAATGACTTGGTTTGGTAGCCATGTTTGATTTTCATTCTCTACGGCCTCAGATAGTCTACTCAGGTAATTACGATTGTTTGATAATTATTTCACTAACAAAACACTACAATTTGAAAACAATTTCAGAGTTCTACGTGCAATAGTTTCTAAAATGTGGTAATTTGCATGCTAGAATTAGTATGTTCCAGCGGCTATATTGGATTCCCCAATCCCCTGTCCCACGCGTGCTTGATGGCCATCATCACTTTTCCTAACACTTGTACCTCAAACTACATTATAAGACCATACGCAATATTGTTTCATCAAACTACGCACGAGTGGGCATAAGTACACGGACCATATGTGCTTACCGGGTAGCCGTAGCTAAGTGGTAGAGCGTTGGCGTAGCATTCAGGAGGTCCGGGGTTCAATCCCAGCGGCCGACCATCCTGATGGAATATTTTCAGTTTTTTCTCTCAGTCACACCAGGCAAATGCTGGGATGGCACCTTCAACATAGATTCTGGCCAACACTTTCCAGAATCGTTTCCCCTCCCCTATCCTGGTCTGTGCCATAGATGCCTAAAGACCATAAATACAATACAATTTAACCATATGTGCTTATTTGTAACACTGTAAACGTCATCCTAAAACACACCTTTTGAGAACGCAGATGATGATGTGATCCCCTTCGTACGATTCATCAAATGTGTGCGAAACTTATTCCTGCTGCAAACACTTAATTCATAAGTTGTTTTCAACACCATTGTCAGAGGTCCTCAATTTTCCCATTCCCTGCTTCCAGTGGTTAATTTGCTTTTATATGGTTTTCAGAAATTAGAAATTGCAAAGGTGTCTTTGTCCACAAGTGAGGTGATCTAAATTTTAATGAGCGAATTCCTTGTAGGAAGATTGTAAGTCATCATAAATCTCGGGAACCACCGTTGAAAATTTACATGGTACTCTCAACATATAGTAAGAGCAGGAGAAAGGAGGTTGTAGATGATATGAATCGGCTTGGGCTCTCAATATAATCAAAACGCCTGGGGGATTACGACATTATAGAACTTTATCCAAATAGTGTCGTCACCTGTCAAGAATCATTTCAGGGCACTGCAATTTCTGTTTCTACTTTCTTCAAATATTGGTGAGGGGAACCTAGGTGTCATTTTCAGGCATGAACCTAACAAGCAGGGAAATTCCAGAGTTATCGGAGTTCTACGGTATTTTTAAGGTAGCTATACTTCAGACTAAGAAATCTACCCACACTAAATACGAGAAAGATATTGGATCATTAACAGTTTAAAAACCTTCTAAGCTATGGTTGCTGGAATGTAACTGTCTGCAACACCTTCTTTCCGATAGTACTGATGGATCTGTTCGTTTGGACCTCCCATAGATAGATTTTATGCCAGCCAAGCCTTAGATGCACGCTGTCCTGCTTTAAGGTCTTTACTTGTTTTCCTTTGCTTGAGAGTTCTTCTTCCATATCCGTGGTTCGAAATGGAATGGACGTAGTAACGAAAATTTCCTGGTTTGTCAATGAGCAACCACCATTTGTCATTGGTATGGACAAGCTCCTTATCGCCGTTCTAAAGCCCATTCAATGGAACTGGCCTTCAGTTTACGGGGAAGACAAGCATGTCATATTATTTTATCTCAATAATGTAGATCAGGCGTTTGTAATACCTATTGGAATTTTCCTTGATCGTCATTGTTGAAAAGTATGATCGCTAACTCTGGCATTGACACAGAGACTAGTGTTGGCTCATTTGAATTCCAAACGCGTGACAAAAGCAAGAACGAGTCATAAAGCTACTACTGTTACCCTTCATTCCCTACTCATGGTTGCATATCTTGCCTCAGGTGAATCAATTCCTATTGAAGAGTGAGCTGGAATGAAATCCAGCTCCTCTTCAACATTCCTAATTTGGTTGCAAGTTTTGCACGTCGATATACTTCTGTCAATCTTTGTAACATGTCTTGGACAAGAGGAATTTTAGTTGTTTAGGGTGTGCCTGAAGCATATGATTTCGTGGTTCTTCCTTTCCGACCACGTTCACTATGTTAGGTGGATCAGTGTACATATAAATGATATTCAAGAACTGCCAGAGATAAGTCCCGAGGTCGATAGTCAGTTCAACCTGAGAATTTGAACTGGGAGACACGAAATTTCTTCTATGTTTTTGCTATAGGCGAAGCACACGACCCATATAACGCTGAAATTATAAGCAGTGGTGGTGTAGTTGGTGGCAAGACCAGCTACCTTACAACAATGGGCAGTTACTTGACCAAATGTTTCACGGTTTGTATGATAATTTTGGATGATTTTGACAGCAGAGCGTTTCGACACCATGAACAGTACGAGGCTTATCAAATCAAACGAAATTAACCATGAAAACGAAAGTCTTAGAAGAATCTTTTGAATATTATGGTAACCTTTTTCTAGATTCTTTTGAGTACTTCATAACCGTAGATTCTCACGTCATGCATTCAAAGGAGTTTGAATCCTTACAGACAGCTAATTCAATTTGACTAGTGTCGTTCGAGATTTTCGTTCACGAGCTCCTTTAAGGGAACTCCACCTAAAATGTCTTCGCTTTCATGAAGAAAAATAACATAAAGATATTTGTAACAGAGAAAATTGTAACTCAAGTAAGGCTAAGCCCTTGAATGCACTCAGGCATGACGTCCGTCTCTTCTCCAGGTCTTACATTACGTGTCAAAACCGGAAAATATAGACCCCTTCTTTTATTATGAAAACCAAATTTATCCTCCTCGCACTTCACTAAATTGTGAAATGAGGTTCTGTAGGCGGATCTTCTCTCACCAATATCATTTCTACTAGGAAATCTAATATATTTGAGAATAATGTACAAAAGTCATTACAGCAGCTAGACGAGATGCTGTCCAGGATTTGTATTTTTTTTATCTTTATCCAGAAGAAAGATGAAGAACGCAATTCAGGTTAAAAGATGTAAGTTTTCAGAAGCAAGTAGTCAATACTAACCACCTGCCAAAGAAATGGCCAGACGGTTTGCAAAACTCTCAAAACAAAGGTGACCTCTTTGGGCATCTAGGTCGTTACGCTGCGTCAGATTGCGGTTTTTCCTCTGTACTTATCTCAGATCCGAAATCATCTTGTGTGTTCATCAAACGCTAAAACCCCTCAGATAAATTGGTTTTAATCTTAATTTGCAGAAGCCGATGGCCATACTATGCTACCTGTGTTTCTTTTATGTTTTAATGTTTTTCTTATTAATTTTCACATATATAATAAAGTGTACATGATATTCGGAGTCTTTTTTGTTATAATTTGGAGTTTGATTATGTTCAATTTCAACTAATGTTTTTTTATAGTCGTAGTGGTAGAAAGCAAAGCATACTCATATACTGTAAATTGTGACAGAAGCGCAATTGCTATAGGCTTTTATTTTGCCTGACAGACTTTTGGTTTGGATCCAAGTACTAAGTTGCACAGCATGTAGCAATTAACTAACCCATTTAATAAAGTAATATAATAATAATAAGTAATAACTAACTAAACATATTTATTTTTACATGTGCCATATATATGTTATTCACCAGGCTTTATAAGAACATATGCAATTTTGGTTTTAAATATATTTAGAACTTCTTTAACTCCCTGATCATGAAATTACATTAAACATCCTCCTTAGTTTGAAGAGCGTAGTTCCTCCAAGGCTAAGAAACAGTCCGAACGTCTTAAGATCGATTTCACTGGATTCATCATCCAAATAAACCTAAAGAATAACACCGCACATGCAACAAAAATACACAATTAATTATTATTAAAAAAAGAACTCTCGCCCTTGCCCCTCCTGCCCTAAGAGATTTTTCAGGAGTTCCCTTTTAAAATGGGTCACTGATGTCCAAGGTACATTCTTGCCAAGCGCCGTGCTTTTATCACAATTTGCACTCCGAATGGATGGTGAATTGGTGGAATGAACAAAGTGGAGAAAACGGGTGAACTTCGGGAAAAACAACCCATACGATGTTTTCACAGCACAAAACCCACAAGGCATGAACCCAGATCAAACTGACGGCACTACATGCCAAAGGTGAGCGCTCCAATACTGAGCCACCGCTGCCTTATGCACAAATATGGGTAGAGATGGATAGAGAAAAATTTAACTCTTTATATAAGGCAGATCTCGGAATTTAAAATTGGAATGCCCATTAACCGTAAATCAAACAACTAATGTTGAGACAGTAGACACTCATCAAGTTAATCCTTACATGAACTCTCTGTGACGTAATGAGTTTCCCAACTTTTACCAACGAATTGTGAATATAACAAATGAACTACTACCATTTGTTTCGCATAAGAAGCAGGTGCCCTCTAGTGGTTCAACCTAGCAATTATTTTCATTTTGCCTCTTTTTTTTCATACTTGAAGCAAATTTGGATGGCAAATAGGTAAAAGGGAAGGCATGTATACAAAATAAACAATATGTACACGATTTTTAAAATTAACAAGTTTTATTTTACTAATTGAATTTTTTTCTCTCACTAGTAGCCTAAGGCAAGTAATATGTTCTCCTTCACAATAAGGTAGGTTTTTTTTATTTCCCTAGTAGAACGAAAAGAAACAGGTGAACCGAATATACTACAGTATATTCAAATTTTATACCAGTCCTTTTGCCATCCCCTTTTGGTATACTTAATTAACGAAATTCAATTATTGCTCTTTCAATGCATTTTTACGTTCAAAGTTTATTTTGATATTATTTAATGCCATTATTGGAAAACAAATATCATCTTCTCCCACACAGGTGGAAAGAAACATCTCTTCCAGTGAAGTAACTGCAATGCCGCAAGACTTTGCGTTGCAGGGTCCAGGCAGGTGTTCAGGGCACCCTAAGGTGACATACAAATGGACGAAAATGAGTTATGGGTAAAGCAAACAAACACAAGAGAAACTGTATAAATGAACGATTTTAAAACTTTCGCAGAGCTGGTAAAAGAAGAATTTTAAACCACTCAACCAAATTCCTCCATTGCGTGACGGGTAATGACAGCAGCATTCGGCCAGGCGGTATTATGGTGGACGATGACTCCTTATCGATTAAATTGGCCTTTCCACTTTGATTGTGATGCTACTCGAATCTGTCAAACTGTTGACAGTAGAAAATGACGTGCTGCACTAAGCTATTTACTGCCCCCCCCACTGCTGGCTGTGGATGAACAAGTACGGTTATAAGCTCTCAAGCTAGCCGTGCGCTCGATAATGGTTTCAGATCCCACCGGGGACCATTGAACGGAGTGGTTTCCAAACCAATTTAACAAATGTTGTAGGTCCCATCCTTAAAAGCTTACCAGCTTGTTTAGGATGTTAACAATAGTTCCATCAGTAAGGTTAACTTTGCTACCTTTGGCAGTCCCATGAACCGACGAGAGCCCTGAGCGGGAGCCCTTATAACCCCCACCTTAATCCGCCCTGAGAAGATGGTATTAACCCTAGAGGTCGCGTGGAGTCCGCACGGATCCCAGTAGATATTTTAATTAATTTGTAGGAGTGATTTGTTACCGATCCCTCTGCTTGTTTCCAGTAGCTGAGTTTTTCATTCCGCTCTACCTACTGCCGTCTACGATGTTAGCCTTCGATGAACTGTATTGAAATAAGGCCTTACCATGGGGTCTGAGCAGACCACATGCGACTGGATTAAGTTATTTTGCTGAATCTTTTCAATTCATTTTTTCGTTTATAGTGAGTTTTTATGGTACTTCTGTGTAAACGAAAGAATAAATGAATTTTATTATTAGTAAATTATTCGATAATAAAATACAAATGTATATTAATATAGTACTGTGGTTCATGCAGACCCAACGCGACCGGATTCATTGCCTTTTCTCTAACAATTTGGTATTCAAACGAGTTGGTATTTAGTAGTCGAAATTATAATAAACAAACGAATCCAGCTGATAATTGTTTTTAGTGGAACGTATATTAGAGACACCAAAGAAGTAAATTCACCCAAAGTGAATGCCAAAATTTTCTATGAGTGTGTGTTTTTATCACTAGGGTCTATACAACCAAATTCGTGTAACGTAATAGCCCGATCGCTGTAGATTTAATGGCTTAGTTAGGTTTCATTATTTATAAGTGAAGTGTGCCTTTAACATCCCAATACACACTAGCCCCTCACCTTAGTGGGATGAAGTTCTGGTTTTCACATCGATAAAGGTAGTTTAACAATGAGACACACAGTCCTTCGATGTTTTAAGTTCCGGTACAGAACCCAGTTCTCATCACCCGCGACAGTGCATGTCAAGAATCAGTCATCTTTGTACTGGCAAAGTAACGAAATGCCGGTCACGACGCGCCCCTCTCGTTTAGTCGCAGTCAACTGATGTAGAACCCAACGAGCAAACTTTGTGGTGAAACCCAGCGTTTCGAACAGTCTCTCAACAATTGTCCTGTGTACCTGGAAGGTTTCCGCTAATTCCTCTATGGTTAGATTCGGGCTGTTTCGATACTTTTGTATGGCTTGGCTCCAGCCCATTTCGAAGCCATCGATGATATGTGTATCTACTAGTAGGTGTATCTACTAGCAAACTACCATTAACTGCATTTCCACCATACAATTGTATAATGTTGCGGCAGGCTGCGGCTGCATTACTGCCTTTATCAAACACAAAAAATAGATAATTTCTGACGTGATCCTTATCGATCTCCATTTCCTGAACTCGATAAACTTTCCCTACCTGATCGTCAATTCTCACTACATGTGCAACTACGCTCACTATCTGTGCGTGTTTTAGAATTCTCCCGATTATATGTTTACCGATTCACGCACAGATAGTGTCATCTGTGAGATCAGGACTTCGCTAAATTGTGACTATCAGAACGGGTTGAAAGTTTGCACTCACGCAATACAAGAATTTACTGAAGTTGCACGTGGGAAATGCTACTAGAAGGGTCCCATAAAGTTCCTTTGCGCGGGGGCAGTAACAATTTAATTAATTACGTTACTACCTAATGAAAATAAACTAACTACACCAAGTTTTTAGTGAGTAAGTCATCTCACACCCAATTAAGCACAGAGATTTCTGTTTGTTTGATGTTATTGCGTTTAACCATAGATTTTCTTAAAACCATCGTTGTTATTAAATAACAAGAATGAACCTTCCAACTGGAAAGTGTATCGAGAGATAAATCATACCATAGAAAAGATAATGCAGGAAGATGTGGCCATCCATAGCGTATGCACTTCAGAGGAGGAGTTCTAAAGTTCTAAAGGGGTAAACGCGGAGTCCATACAGAGTGTAGGCTAGCGTTATATACAATCAATCAGAAATTATCACCCTTTTTAAGATCAGAAAGTATTTTCATCCAAAATTACAGAATTTCAGTAATAAAAAGGATGGTTGTTAACGAAACACCCTCGCTTTGGATAGAGCATGTGAACTTTTATATTTGATTCCGATGCATTATGGATCTAATTTATTCTTGAAACTTGAAAGTTTGATTTTTAATATTTTAGAGTCGTTAAAGTACATCACAGTTAGTAGTCAAGTTTGTTTTCGCAATTTGTTATATCGAGGCTTATTGAAAGGCGATGCCCTACGGTGAAGTTGATCGCTTTTAGTTAAAAATGGGGACAAAAGTACTGATAACTTTTATTGAGTTTATCATGGCAAAAGGCAACTTTTTCTCCACTATTGCGTTTTCGTTTTCGAAAATTCATTTTTCACGGTCCCTTTTAGAGTACATTTCACAAGGCGTATACCGTTAGCCTATATTGGGTATCGACTCCAGTGTAAGACTTTCTTATATTACCATATTCACAGCTTATAAAGGAATGATATTGGTTGCAGGTGTAAATTAATCTTAAGTTGTCAGTTCAATTTAAAGTGATATGAATGTAAGATGGAAGCGGTAAGGTTCATCTAGGGTGAAACCACGACCACATAAGCTTCGTGCACTGATAACACCAGAAGTTAAACATTACTAGTTTACCTACTCTGAATGTAGCTTTTCTGTAAGAATGGAATCCATTCCCTAGAGGATGCTTAAACATTGAGTATGTACTGTCCCTTGCCGAATTCATGCTTTGATAAAGGCGAAAAGTCGGACAAAGCCCACATTAATGTACAACATTGGGAGTTTTGGTATAGATAATGTTTAGTAAATTTTCTAACATTTTTATCACAAATCATATAAGGAGGTCAAGAAACCTGCCAAAATAGTAGAGATTAGCTTTGGAATTACGAACTATGTATTGTTGATGATTATATACAGGGAGTTTCAGGAATAAAGGTAAATAACTGAGGAGGCGATTGTACATGGCCAGTACATAAAAAAAAGTTCATATAAACATATATGTTTTCAGGCTTCATTGCAGAGATATACTTACAAAAACGTTGTGCCATAGTGACCAGTTTGACCCCCTAGAACTACACAGAATCACTGCGAAAGTGAGCTAACATGTTACAGGACACTAAGGTCGACGCGCAATGTAACCCGCTTCCGTAACACGCAATACCCAGACCGGTGGATAGGACGCTTTGGACCAGTTCAATGGCCACCTCAATCGCCCGACTTGTCACCTATGGATTACGGGAATTGTGGCTGGTTAAAATACAAGGTGTATGCGAGTCAAGTAAACACACCAGAGGACCTTCGGGGTCGCATTGTGGCCGCAGCGGACGAACTTAGTCGCAACTGGGAGGCACTGCGCCAATGTACGCAATCATTGCTGGTGCTGGCCCGCAAGTGTATTGAGGTTAATGGTGACATTTTCGAACACCTGATCTGACCTTGTGCATTGTCCGGGTGAACTTAGTGTCCTGTTATCTCACTTTCGCAGTGATTGTGTGTAGTTCTAGTGGGTCAAACTTTTCACCATGGCACAACGTTTCTGTAAGTATATCTCTGCCATGAAGCCTGAAAACATATATGTCTATATGAACTTTTTTAATGCACTGGTCATGTACAATCATTTCCTCAGTTATTTACCTTTAATCCTGAAACACCCTGTATATTCGGCAAGCCGTTGTATATGCTAATTTGAAAAATATTGAAACTTTCGTACGAAGTGATTTGATGTATGCTGAAATCACAATCTAATTACGTTGCTATGACAAGAAGTTTGTAGACGAATATATATTTTACCCTAAGTACTCTGCTTCATGGCATAGGTTTGCTCGTGCGTATTTAAATTTCAGAGGAAGCATTCTTTCCAATAAATTTTTATGGACCACTGGGAAACCACAATTGGACTGAAAAAACACAGAAAATTCTAGCAATTAAACTTTGTGTTTAGCAAATCATTTCTTTCCATTTAATTCTGAATATTTGTAAAAATCTCTATTTTCAAAGAGTACGCTTGTATTAATCAATGGTAAATAACCAAGTAATAATGCAAACATTAAAGTTTAATTTAAGTGCTTGGTCTCTCAACTAGTCTAAATACAGAACCACATTTATCTCTTACTGCGGGTAGAAGCCCGCATAACGCTCGATGAACATAACTTTGATTGCACTGCATGCCGGCTTTGTGGTTGGGCAAATTTAGTTTTACTACTCAACACTAAACGGAAGAGGGTTGGGGGAGATTGGTTCAAAGCATTTATTAATTCTATTTACGTATTCCATTCATTTGTCCCTTTCACAGTAGCTAAAAAATTACGTTCAGTGCTGTATAGATATAATTAGGTAGCTTTTAATTCCAATTTTGTTATAAAAATTAACTACTCGTACATTAGAAAGTATTAGATTCGTGGTTAAATATATACCATTTTATAATTCTTCGAACTAACAATTACGTTAACGGGAGTACAGTAATTAATTAACACAATTACACAGGTCGTGAGATAATACATTGTTATTGTATTCCAAGAATACGCAGTTACAACAAAACTCACTCAGTCAGTAATATTTAGTCGGTTCCATTGCTAATGATTATTTGCCAACGTTGGGATGGAGTTCGATGCCCCTGCTGTAGAAATCATGTGTTTTTGAGTCCAAGAAATCAGTTAGAAAAGCTTCAAGTTTCAAGAGCAGCTTCGTTATGAAAGACTTGCTCCTTAATAAGATTAGAGAGAGAGAGAGAAACAGAGAGATAGAGAGAGAACGAGAGAGAGAGAGAGAGAGAGACAAAAAGTAGATATCTATCGGCGCAAAGCCAGAGGAATAGGGAGGGTGCGAAAGAGTTTTCTAGCCAACTTCTTCATATACTTCAATAACTACTGTACCTTACACACAGAATGCAAGTTCTAAACAACGGTCGTGTGGTCATATTCCGTCAGCGGTGCCCATTTCCTCGTTCTTTGACCGGAATTTTCATGAAGGTACTGATTTAAGCGATCCTCGTCAAAATCTTATGATCTTCCTGAACGAGGATTATCAGATAAGTAAAAGCGTCGTTCCCGACCTAGAACCGACAAATCCATTTCATTGCCGTACTTTCAGAGTTGGCATTATCTCCGTGCATCACACACATTTCTTTCGCAGCTCGTGCTGCACTTGATCCTCGGTTAAACTCGAACACCAAACTGTGATGGAAATGTTTAATTTTGCTCATTTGATAATCCCTCTAGTTTCGTCTGCGAAAGAGACAAGATGCGCTTAGAATTGGAAAAGAATGTGTTTCCACAAAAGCAATACTATAAACTAAGCATTAAATATGGAATAACGGACAGAGAACTCTAGGCAGCGCATTGTTACCAGCACATAACACATCGCTACAAATTTTATGTACCAAACCATTACATTAGCTTGTAAAATGTATCCTTTTCTTTAGTATTTACTTAATACAAAATGCGATTTTCTCATTGTTTTTTTAGTCTAAATTGACTTGAAGTTATGGCATTTAGGCGTTTTTGTCTCAGGCCTAATACTTATTTTAATTTAATTTGATTTCCGTATTGGTACTTATAACATAGTATATTAATATATACTAATTGCCATTTATGTAATACACACAGCCTGTTTATGAACTACACCGACAAACTTCGGGAGGTGATTCCTCACATCAAAACCAGACAAGTTCTTTTGACAAATTTTCGAAATGTCCATATTTTCTAAACTACATGCTCTCGAAAGTGTGGGGAATGAAATTTAGAGTTTCATTTTTCTAAAATCATGAATATTAGTGCTGATGCGGCATGTTACCGTGAGGATTAACTCTGCAGTACCTAAAAATGCAATTTTGAAAACTCCACGATGGGCGGGTAAGGGATTCCCTAGAGGAAGTAGGGGATTCTCAGAAAATCTCTGAAGTCTGTCTGTGTAGTTCATAAACATGCTGTACATACACACATCTACATACGTGT
>JAGDQP010002638.1:56273-102254 GCA_022664845.1 Lepisma saccharinum | reverse complement strand
CTGCAGAGTCACTAATTCAGTAGTTTTTGGTGTCCATTCTTAGACGTGTTTTTGACGTCCACTGGATATCTCTACTTGTATATCTTTGGGTGTCCAGTTTCGGACGTGTTTTCGACGTCCACTGGATGTCCCTACTCGATCTCTTTCGGATGTCCAGTTTTAAATATTCACTGGATGTCGAAACATGGATCTTTGGGATATCCGTTTTCGGAAATGTATTCGGCGTCCATGGGATGTCCAAACATAGATCTCTTTGAATTATCCAGTTGTCGACGTGTTTTCGATGTCCATTTGGATGTTCCAACGGATTTCCTTAGGATATCAATTGTAGTAGTTGGACGAAAATTGGACGTTCGTGTACCATGGGGGGATTTGTGTGGAGAACATGGGGGCATTGCCTTCCCCCCAGTCATTTCAGAATGACTTTAAATGTTTAATTCTAAACAATAGCTTTTAAAGTAATTGCCCTCCAGGGTCTCACTCGTGTCCCAATCCCCCAGAGCATCTCTCCTAAATCCGCCCATGTTGTTTACCAGTTTCGGTCTTTCCATGGACATCCTGTGTTGTGTGGGTATTTTCAGGGGAACCTTTGGTACGTTACAGTCGAGTTCGGAGTTCAAACCAAGCTCAAATGAAAACGTATCACAGGAAACCTAAGTGTACAAAATCTTAGTCCCAAATTCGAAGTTGTTCTTGATATATGAGGTCACAATGGTATCTAACGAACCTGTATTTTAATCATTATTCAGTCCCTACGAACCTTAACTCAGAAAGTATTTGACGTAGGCCTTTCAAACAAAAAGTGAGTTAGAAGAAGTGTAAATGCTGAATTAATTATGATACTTGAGTAACCAGTGGAGTCTAGAAAATACCTCTATAGGGGGTCAACTTTCAAAAAATGATGGGAAAGTGTATTGAATATTTTTATGTTGAGCACGTTATTTCCTGAACGCTACTGAACGTTTTTTTTTAAGAATTTATATTTATTTATCTACAAGAGGTAATTTCAAAAGAAAGACAACATATGAAAGCTTGATCATTATAACTTAGTAATACATATATCTTTTCGTTTACTATAACCTATTCGAAACAGAACTATGGTATATTTTATACAAAGAGACTAAAAAGCACTCTTGGCCCGGAGGAGGAGGTAAGAGTTAACGGAGGATGAACACAAATAAAAATATACAAATTAATGGCATATTTAATACATATTACAAAACAAGATAATAGTACGAATGAGTACAAAAACAGTTAAACTATGTAATATCAAATCCACATTTTAAACATAAAGTTTAAGTTAAGTAGTTTGATTATAAATTGACACTTGTAAACGACATAAATTATTCTTAATTTCATTAAAATTATGAAAAGTTGTTAATAATAAAGTCAAGAGAGAAACTGAACACTGAAGAAAAACATTACTCGCAATAATCGCACATGTAAAGTTTTTTTTCTTTTTAATCGAAGTTTGAGCACTGTCCGTGAGACCATCATTTACATAGAGCTTAAACGTTCCTTCTTACCCCGTACTCGCTTGTCCGGACACCATTCTTCTTCACAACAACGCCTGCGAAGGCCTACTTTTACATGTGTGTGCCTCTCGTCACCTATCCTAACTACACACAATAATACAACTTTCTTCTGGAATATTTACAATCTTCAACCTTGAATAGAAATTACGCTATAAACTATAATACAAACCTGCAGAAACTTGCTCCACTACTAAACATGTTAACAGAACTATGTCTTACTCTCTTCCCGTACAATCTAATCCTCCTCTTCTTTTTGCATTGCTACAGACACAATGACTTACCTTTCGGTGTTTAATTGTTTCCTGATGTTGCCACCTTGCCCTGGTTACATCTAATTCAAAGGACTTTTATGATGAAATATTCGTTTGACCAAACTAACAAAAGAAATTCAAGAAGGCAGAAGAAGTTGAAACAGAAAGATATTTTGTTACAAAGCTCAAATCACAATATTTTGTTGTAATTATTGAGCTCTTTGGATTGACATTTGCAATAAGACTCGAAATTAATATTTTTTTGAATAAAGATTCCACTGTATAATTCATATTAATATAATTGCACTAACACTGCTTCTTTTCTATTGAAAATTATGTTAAAATAAACTAAGGCTATCTTTAAAATGTGGCCGTAAATAACAAATAGTTTTTGAATACCTAGGATGAAGAAGAAATATCTTCATGGGATCATAACAGAACTAGAAAAGTGATACTTCATTTTATAGAATACAATTCAAGTGGCAATGGTTTCTTGCGCTCCTGAAAAATTAGTATTTTCACTTGGTTCATTTTGACATTGGAGGATTTAATTATTTATTTTTATTTACTTGTATATGGCCAATTAACAAACAATTGTAGTCAGTACATACACGTAATTATATATTTTCTTGCACTAAAAATGTCATGTATCTTTATACATTACATATCACAGCCTCTCCAGAATTTAATTATTGTCAACAATTGGCATTTCAAGTGATATATCTTCTACTATAGAAACCATAAACTAATGACTAAGAAACGTATCCGGTATACACGAGAGGGAAATTAATTTTAAGTAAGAAACTAGTGTAAACAAAAACGCAATGATAAACAACTTCCAGAAGAATATAATAAATTGAAGACTTGAGTGTAACAGTGGTTAACCCACTTTTAAAAGAAACTAAGGAAATCATGTGAAATATTAAAAGCTCTAGACTTTCAGAGCTAAATGTCGAAGGAAAACCCAATTATTCTTATTTAAAAATAGCTCCGAAAAACAGGAGTTCCCTAACTTTCGTCTTTGTTTTTGCAATTCGTTTCAAACGTTGATTGAACGCGAGTTGCACTCAACCCTCAATTGTATGTTCAAGCTCTTTTGCTCAAAGCTGTATACAAGCATTTTCTCTGCAGATTCTAAAATGAAATAAGGAGTACGTACATGAGAAGGGTCACATACGTATAGTGATCATTTCCAAATAATGTACAACATTGTCATAATTTGATATACCGATACGGGCAATAATGAAATTTCTAAAAAATTAATTAAAATGTTTTCGAGTTCCAGTCAAGAAATATAGTGTTTCAGTTGAAGTAACTACGCGTACAAATATATGTCAAAGGACTTATATTAGTAAAGTTAAAATTGAAAATAAATTCAGCGGAATACATAACAGTTTACACAGAAAAAAATTTAAATTAGATAAAAATGAACGATCATATACGGAATGATTTGTTTTGAAACCCTGAAACTTGGTTAGAGGTAGAGAATTAAGAATACAGCGTGAGATTGGAGAAAATTTAGTTTCCAAAAATAAGAAATTGGAACGGGACGAAAAATCGACAGAGATATAATTTAATATCGTATTTATGGATTTCAGAGGCAACAGCGTCTAAGTTAGTCATGAGTTTGAAAGATGACGTTCCTCAGCGACCACATCTTGCGCGGAAAGGATTATGAAAGGATCACATCCAGCGTTCCATTTCTAAGAACTATAAGGGAGGTTGTTCAGTGGGATATAAGAAAACCTTGAAACAAATTGTACAAATACCGGCGCGAGTAGAACTCGAACTTTCGCTGTTTCCATAAAGATTTTCTCACTTGTAAAAGAAGAGTGAATCGAACAGAATACAAATGGTACTATTAACGGAAGCCTTGTATCTACGTTTCAGTTGCTGTGTATCTATGTTACGAATAATTATGAAAAATATAAAAACTAGTCAGTTGCACATTACGATGTACATCCCAAAATGGTAGACAGGATTTTTACTAATTAATATAAGCAAGAATGTAAATGAAATACTTATATCTACGAAAGCATTCCAATGATTGGATTGTGCTTTAGTGCCTTCTACTAACAATATCAACATGATAAATGGTTGGTTGATAAAGAATGTTGAGTTGTTCACTGATGCTCATTAGAAAGTTGCACAAAATTGTTTCATTGTTTGGTAGACTTGCGTTGTTGCCAAATCTGTGCATAGTTAAGCTGTTGAAGGATTGAAACATCTCTAATACCTATTTTGATAATGATCCTGAGTTTCCTATGCTAAATATACGAACCCACTGGGTACCACATACTTATAGAATCCTGTATTCGTTGGTAAGAATGGAGCTTGCGTCGAGGTTGAATGAAATCTAATCTAATTAGACCTTACTGCATCTCAGTTAAATAAATAATACAGAAATTTATAAAATGTAATAGAATAATAATATTGACGTACGACGCTGGTGTTTATGCAACAATACGGCTAATCAAGCTTTCTTATTCAAATCTAGCAATGAAAAGAAAGACAAAAAAAACTTTGTTTCAAATGGATTATGTCTTTGTGTAAGAATATGACAGATTATATTCGTCAAATTACGCAAGTTGAGGAAACAGTAAATAGCTGTTCTAAGTATAAAATGCTTTATAAAATGATTTAGGTGTAGTACACGATGTGTATGAGAATTTACATTCTCAAATGCATACTGAATAAAGTAAAAAATCAGGAGTTCAACACAGTGGACTCTGTTCAGCGGAATCACTTCAAACTACAGTAAATACAGTATTTACGTTGGGTGTTAATCCATGTTTAGTATCGATAAAGGTTAATGATACGGTGATGTTATTAGAAATTGATCCTGGGGCATGTATTAATGTGTTGTCTCATAAGGCATATGCCTTATTAACTGGTATGAAAACATCACAACCATCATCTGAAAAACTGTATGCTGCAAATGGTACTGAATTACAAGATTTAGGTAAGGCGCAATTAACAGTGCATATTGGTTTATATGTGTTGTAACTGCCATAGTAAAAATAATCTTAGATATGCTATTTTAGGACGTAAAGGTTTGAATAAGATTTGACCTTTTGTGAGGGAAACTTTCCACTGTGAATTAGACAAACGTAATCAGGTACAGATCTTAATTACAAATGATAATGTCGAAGTATTACGAACATAATTAATAAATGAATTTAAGGATGTTTTAATGATAATTTCCATTAAATAATTGAGGTAGATATAAAGATATTACCTAATACATCTCCAATATTTCCAAAATCATACCGTGCAGTTTAGAGGATAGAGTAAAAGCTGCTTTTGAAAAAGTAGAAGAGCAAAATATTTTAGAGCGTATTGAGTATTGAGTATTCCCATTGTTATTGTCGCAAAGAAATCAGACGCTTTAAGAATATGTGCAGACTTCAAAGCTACAATAAATAAATGTGTGAATCAAATGTTTTATTCATTACCTGTAATGGATGATATTTTGAATAAGCTAGGACGCCGATATCTTTGTAGAATTAGATTTACATCAGGCTTACCAGCTATTGCCTGTGACAGAAAAGTCGCAAAAGTTATTATCAATTATTAGATCTTGGAGATTGTATACAGTGATTGTATTACATCTTTCCATTCGGGTTCTCAACGTCGCCTTTCATTTTCCAACAATATATGGATGGTGTTTTAAGGGAATTTAAATTTGCACAGGCATACATAGACGATGTAATAATAGGTGGTCAGGGAATGCAAGAATGTTTACAGCGTATCAGGGTTGTGTTGTAAATGTTTTAACAATTAATATTAAAGTTAACGAAGCTAAGTGTCAATTCTTTGCGAAACAGGTCGAATAATTAGGACATTCTATTTCCGCAGATGGATACATTCCATTACAAAAACATAAGGATGCCATACAAAAATGTCAACAGTCTGAGAATGTTGCTCAATTACAATCTTTTCTCGGCATGGTGAACTGTTTTTAAAAAAATACCTAATATCTTAACTCATGCTTATCTACTGCATGAATTGTTAAAAAAATGTAAAATATAATTGGACAGAAAGTCATCAAAACCAATTAAACAAATTAAATCTATGATTAATGAATGTGTGAGGAGTCAAGTGTTTAATCCAAAAGAGGAAGTCTTTTTAATAGCTAATGCAAGCCCATATGGACTGGGTGTTAAATTATGTAACAAAAACACAAATGGTCAGTTACGCACAGTAGCATATGCATCAGCTACTTTGTCGACTGCGGAACGTAATTACTCTCATTTCGATAAAGAAGCTTTAAGTTTAGTATTAGGGTATAAAAAAAATCATCGTTTCCTGTATGGGAGAGCTTTCATGGTACTCACTGATTCCTTAGCGGTGAAGTTGATTTTCGGTGAAGATAAAGCATACCGTCTTCAGTTCACCCTAGATTTATCAGATGGGCCCTATTTTTATCAGGGTATAGCTATCACATAATTTACTCTAAACAAGTTATAGTAGCTGTCTGTTTGTCAAGTTTGCCAACCGATGAGAGTTCGGGTGATGATGCTATCTCTCAAAATTATGTATTGTCGTAAAATCTATTCCTGACGAAGCACAGCAGGGAAGACACTAAAGATGGTCTATATATGGACAAGGGATGGTTGGTCGAAAACTTTGCCAAGAAATTTGCAAAATTCAACAATGCAACAGTATTTTGCAAAACGAATACATATTACTATGGACAATCAATGTTTATTCATGAATCAACAATAATTAGTCCTTCCTGCATTTCGAAAAGAAATATTAGAGTAAATTCACAAACTTCATTTGGAGTTGTCTACAGCAAAAGCGACAATTAGGCAATATTATTTGTGGCCAGGTATGGAGAAAGAAGTTAGAGGCAATGATTAATGGATGTGAAAGCTGTTCAGTCAATCAAAAGGGTAGATACCATCAATATTTTGAGCAATGGAAGGAGGTTAATACACCGTTTTCGAGAATTCATATAGATTGTTTTTTGTTTTGGCGGAAATAAATTTGTGCTTATGAATCGACAGCTATTCCAGGTGGATGCAAGTATAAATGGTGCATGGAACCATGGCAAGCGAAACAATAAAAATATTACAAAATATGTTCAACTACAATGGGTATCCACAGCTGTTAGTCTCTGACAACGGCCCACCTTTAACTTCAGAGGTTATAGTCTGGTGCAAGCGACATAATATAGTAGTTATGAAGTCACCTCCATATCATCCACAGAAAAATTGTTTAGCAGAAGAACTGTGCAAGAAATTAAAAACGAGATGAAAGGACAAATAACACTTTATAATATAATTAACTGGAAAGATAAAGTGAAAGAAATACAATGAGATATCAGATTTGCTGGAACAGATATGTTACAAGGTAAATCGCTAGCCCAGATGGTACATAGATATAGCCCAAGAAATGACTTCAGCAAATGGCATGATAACGTCAAAACTAAAAGAGATAAGGCGAATGATCATCGTTCATTCCAATCAAAAATCAATGTGCAAGTAGAATCTTGGGTTTACGTACGTAATATACCAAATCGTTTTCCGAAATTCATTAAAGCACAAGTATTAAAGCAAACAGCATCCAAGTTGTGGGAAGTGTGGAGGGACGATCAAGTGTAGTGCTGATCAGATAGAAAAACATTTACGAGTGGATCGGTATGAAAAACTGGAAGGTAATTTTGAATGATATTGGTACCCGAAAAAGTGGAGACAAGCAGAGTATTACGTCGATCAAATAGGGTAATACAACCAAGAAGACACTTTGAGTGTGAAGGTCATTAGGCGTTGTCATTGATTGGAAATAAATTGGTGTTACAGGTATTATGCAATGGATTATTGATGATTAATTATGATTTATGGTACAATAATTTTGTTCGTGAAGAGATGATATTATGTTATAATTTTGTATGTTCAGTCCAATATTTTGTGTGATGGATATGTGATACTATTGATATTATTTTATGTACTTGGTATATTTTCAGCTGGAAGAGACTTTAAAAGTATTAAGATCTTCAGATTATGGTAAGTAGTTATAGGCAATGGTCATGCTCAACGTGTGACACAGATGGTCACACTGGTGATAGCTGCTGATTTTGTACTTATTTTAGTTTTTCCATCTTGGATGGTAACTATGGATAATGTTGAAATAATTTTTGTATCAAAGAGGTGAAGTGAAACTTAAATGGAAATTGAACCATAAAAACGTGATATTTTTACAGCATAATTCACTCGCACTGTTTTAAACAAAAGGGCAATTTTATCCTTGCTTGGGAAAGTAAGACTGTGTTGCTTCACGGTGTATATATAGCTTCTGTCAGGCTTTCATTTTTTGAATCGGATCTCTCAGTTTAATGTGTTGGCTCATTGGTGTAATAAGCTATAGTGATGGGTGATTTACTAGCAGAGATAAGGTTAGTTCTAGTTTACTGTCTAATACCGAAGAAAGCCCCTTTATTGTTCACTATACAATTCTTTATTGTATTAGCCCACATTCCTTTATTGTTTTCTTAATAGTTGGTTATGTTAGTGTAAGGTTAGATTAGGTAAAATCATGTTATACAGTGGAGAACCCAAAGTATATTCATTGAGTAATTTCAACAATCTTTATTTATTTATTTTACTATGACACATCTTGGAAGTACATAAATCATTCAAATTCACCACGATATTATTGTGTAAAATATTTGTCTTCATGGAAACAGAGGTCACCTTATGGTAATATAATTAAAATTCTCGACGTGAATTCAATCATTAACCTGAGAAGTTCTTTTATGTTCAACAAAGTATGCATAATGTAAACTAGACGTAGAGCAATCTGTAGAGTGCTCGCCTTGGAATCGGGAATACCCGGGTTTTATTTCCGGTACCGGCTATCCTGACTGAGCATTTCCTCGACCATTCCAGGCAAATACTAAAATTGAACCTGAATAAAGTCAGGGCCAATTCTTTCCAACATCTTTTTTCCATGTTATTTGTTATCAAATATATCCATTATAAAATAACTGAAATTGCCCTGTATCTGGATATTGTTAAATAAATAGGTAATATTTCGGTTAAGGTGATGGTAAACTAAAATTGTAGCTTTCCGCCGAATAACGCTGTATGGCACAATGCAGCAGATAACTTGACTTCGCTGTCGTCCGCTTTCTTTCTTGCACATACAGCCTTGTTCCACTAAGAGACCAGTTTGCCACCATACTAGCATGGGCGGATTTAGGGGAAAGACGCTTGGATGCACGATAGAGACCTGGGCGGGGGATACTCACTTTTAAAGCTATCGTTTAGAATGAAACATTTAAAGTCATTCTGAAATGA
This sequence comes from Lepisma saccharinum, assembly GCA_022664845.1. Taxonomy (NCBI): domain Eukaryota; kingdom Metazoa; phylum Arthropoda; class Insecta; order Zygentoma; family Lepismatidae; genus Lepisma; species Lepisma saccharinum. The sequence goes on along the minus strand of JAGDQP010002638.1, from coordinate 93,164 downwards.
CGGGGGAATGCCCTCCAAAAATCCGCCGATGCATACTAGTGTCACCCATCTCTTGACCAATAGCGAAACGAACCTTTCAGTATATCTCGGTCATTTTCCGTACAGAATGATTCAACTGGTAACTCAGCACATTCCGCAATGTACCATACAGCGTTATTCGGTTGTATGCTCCAATTCTCGACTTACTTGTTAGCGGAAGAATACACTACACAAATAATTCTCGGGTACACTTTCTTTTGTGGCCCACAAAATATAACAAAGTTTTGAGGCATGCAAGTGTGAAATTAGATTGAAAGAGCGAAACGCATTTTGGATTATTTGCCTCCTTCCAGGTTGGGGTGAGCACATGGAGTCAGTGTTAAACGTCATGTGCATCGCGTAGAATGAAGAAAAGTATCTCATCAAACTTTACCTAAACCGTCTTCGTTTTTTCGACATTATGTTTGTGATTTTTGTAGCAAACACGTCATTCATAAATCATAATAGAATTCCTCTGCATGCTGCCCTGCAACTCGAGTGCGTATTTAACGAAATAATAATGATATATGGCTCTTCGTAACACTTTTTTGGATTACCGACTCTTGTTAGGTATTTATAGATTCAAGAATGAGCCGTTATGCAAGCTATGCCCCGGACGAGAAATCGCAATGCTTAGTAGGCCTACATTATTTCGGACCAGCGAAGTACTATAGACGTTAATCCCAGTTAAAGATAACTGTAACGAATAGAAGTTATTGTAACCCAACATAACATAAACTTCAATCTTTTGAAAGATCCAGGGGAGTTTTTAAAGAGCAGCCATCTTTTTAGTTTTTGCAATTTGGAATTAGGTATTACTTTAGCTTACGTCGAGCATGATTTCTCCGAACAAAATAATTCAAAAGTCCATGAATCGGAATCATGGTAATGTTACATCATGGTGACATGTTTATTACATATTACCATTAATATGTTGCTACAAAAGACACGGGCAGTATGTCGAGTGAACGATAGTGTAACCAAGACGGGTTAGAAAAACTCAGGTTCTTATCTTTATAATACACGGTGCACATCACGTTAACCCTGACACCACCTGTGACTGCTCTGTTTCTGCTTATAAAGGGAACGTCCGACGTATACTAAAGAAAAGCCTGGAATTATGTAACATTTTCCATTTCCCAAGTGCAAGATAATATTTTGTATATAGACGACATGTCATTGAGTGTACAGCCATAATTTTAAACTAAATAAAATATAACTTTCTCTTCTACTAGAATATTAAAAAATAAAACACTAAAAAAATTCAAGGCAATAAACGGTGTTCTATTCATGAATGTTGAAATAACAGGAAGCTTTGTACGTGGAATGGGAATGCATTAAAAATTCTTGTCAATAATAAAAACATACCAAAACATCTTTCAGGATCTAATATGATAAATTGTCTTGTAACGTGTATAGAAAGATACATAAATAAACTATTCACTACTTTAAAAAACAAAATGTTATTGTAAATAAGGTATACTCCCAAATTTGTGATGTATACATCACACTATAGCATAGAAGTACAATTGAGTCTAGAACCCCTTTTGTAATTAGTTTGTTTACTTGTACTGTAGAAATGGTGACTGATACAATACCCAGTATTTATATATTTTAAGTTACCCTATTTAGGCCCGCAGTTGGCAGCGATCCTAGTGGCTAAACCAGCGAATCATAGTGCATTAAGCGAACACGTTTGGCTGCTTCGCTTCCTCACCTACTTATCTTACACCGTGGTTGCTTTTAGTTGTCTTTCTTACTTTCGAGTTTCCTCTTTAATGTCTCTGTAGATAATTATGATAACTCGATTCAATCTGTTCTTATTTGCGATTATTTGGAGTGTGAATAACAATATGTATTACAACAAGATACTCGTTGAATAAAACCTGCAACTGTAAGGTAAACGTGTGTTGTAAAGAAATATTGAATTATATTTACGGAAGCATTCAAATGATTAAATTGTGCTTTAGTGATTTCTAGTAACAATGTCAACAAGATAAATGGTTGGTTAATAAAGAATGTTGAGTTGTTCACTGATACTAATTAGAAAGTTTCAAAAAATTGTTTCATTGTTTGGTATACTTGCGTTGTTGGCAAATCTTTGCAAAGTTAAGCTGTTGAAGAATTGAAGCATCTCTAATACCTCTTTTGATAATGATCCTGAGTTCTTTTATGCTATAGTAGGTCATGCTAAATATACGAACCCACTGTGTACTACATACTTATAGAATTCTGTATTCGTTGGTAAGAATTGAGCTTGCGTTGAGGTTGAATGAAATCTAATCTAATTAGACCTTACCGCATTTCAGTTAAATAAATAATACAGAAACATATAAAATATAATAAAATAATAATAATACTATTACTTACTCACTCACTCTATGGCTTACGGAGCTCTCAAGCTCATCGCCGTAGTAATAAATGATCGCCATCGGGTTCTATTCTGGGTAAGATCAAGCCAGTTTTCATCACAAACACCTACTTCCGAAGATCCCTTCTAATATTGTCCTCCCAACCTCGTCTCGGTCTCCCCAACGGTCTCTTTCCCTCCGGCTTTCCAACCAAGATGGAATATAATCTTCGTTTTTCTCCCATCCGAGCTACATGTTGTGCCTACATTAGTCGTCGCGGTTTCATAATTCTTACAACATCGGGTGAGTCATACAGTCCGTGAAATTCTTCAGTATGCACTCTCCTCCATTCTCCAGTCATCTCGTCTCGTTTCGGCTCATATATCTTTCTCAAGGCCTTATTTTCAAACAATCGTAATTTATGTTTATCTGCTAGAGTTGTACTCCAAGTTTCGCAATCGTAAAGTATTACCGGAAGAATAACCGTTCTGTATATTTTCAATTTCAACTTCGTTGATATTAATCGCGAGGTTAGGATTTTCTGGATGGAATAGAAACATGCGTTGCCCGATACTACACGACTTTTATTTCTTCCGTTACCTCGTTTTTGCTTGTTACGTATGTAAAAATACTATTAAAGAAAGTTATCTAAATTCTGTGAAGGAATCTAGGTTATTGCTTTCTATGACATCTCTGAAATTTGAGTGTAGATTAGAATATCATTTGATGCCGGTCTTCCAAAATGGAGGATAAATATAGCTGACCAAGGCTCATTCCATGTCAATTCAACACACCTTGTCTACCTCATCGTCTCAGATTTCTATGATTCTTTGTTTATTGCTGTACCCATTTCGAATATTTTTTTTAAAAAAATCTGATTTTTTGATGCACTGGTTTTTGTTCTACGAAAGTCAAATAGTCAGATGTTCCGTGTTTTTAGTTTACGAAATTTCTTATTACTCAGCAATGGTTGGCGCTAGAGAGCTCAAAGAGGGCTCATTTTAATGCTCTTATAATAAGCTTTCATCTTATATGACACTTGAAAGGGTTGCACAAAATAATGTCTCCCGAAAATTATCCAATTTCAAATTATCAATTTTGAAAATCGCACAACTCGAAAATTTTCAAAAACTCTTATCTGTTGGTCATACCACCCTACAGCTATCATGAAAATTGTAGTTTGGGACGATAATGCGATCGTGAGATATAAAATATTTTCGTTATATCTCTGGGGAGGAAAAGACACTAACGATCCACATTAAGAAATTGTATTCTTTATGGTCTTTAGTGTTAGACATCTATGACTCAGGCCCTGGGATATGGGAGGGGAAAGGATGTAGTAAAAAATTGATCAGAACTTTAGTTGAAGATACGAATCCGATATTTGGCTGGTTAGGGTGGTCCTTATTTTTAAAATTTCGAAAAGTCAACAGGACACGTTTCCAATCTGTTCTATTGTTCATAAAAATAATTTGGGTAAAATTGAGTTAATTAATTTTGATTAACATTTAGGGGTCACTACCAGAGTCTGCAAAATCACAGTATGGCACAATGGTAAACATAGGAGCAGTCATGCTGAAATTGCTTAAACGTTGTAAACCCTTAATTAGATGGGAATTTGGGAAGATGGCGGGTCTTAGGTGCTACCCAAATTATAATGTACCGGTACCTTTAAATACAAATATTACTCAAATTTAGAGACTTATTTATCTCACAATTACGTCCAATAGTGAAAACATAGCTACACTTATACAGTTATACCAGAAGATGAGGCCAACACCCGAATAGTTAAATTATCAGTGCCCAAATTAACAAAACTGTAGCGTTAAGCTAGTTCTTGAAGGACGTTTGTTTGGATGGTGACTGTATGACTGTTTTTATTTTTTAAAAAAAATAGTCAATTCTAATAAGTAACATTTGCGTATTCAACATATTCTATATAATTAGCATATGTTTCTTTCAATAGAACTATGAAATAATATTAGCTCGGGAAATAAATATCAAGACAAGACAAGACTTAATTAGATGAATTTATAAATTTGTGCAACATAAGGTAGAAGGTGTCTTATAATAATATCAATATATATTGTCTTTTACGTAATTAATAGAAAAGAGAAGTCTTAACTTAAAGATCGAAATATTGTTATTTCTAAGGAGACGGCGTGTTCCTTTTCAGACCATAAAAATTCAATTCTGTGTGATTTTCTACCCTATATTTTGATTTTTACTGAACGCTATTCGCAAAGCTATTGCACTTTCGACTAGTTGACTAATACGTATATATAATGCACTACCTATCTGAAAATACAAACGCTCGCTTAATTATTACTTTATCGTATTTTACGATAACTACTTTTGTAATGTAAACTAAGACCAAAGCGACACTACTTCTAGGTTCTCTTTTATGAAGAAAATATGGCTACTGTTAGGCCTACCGCTCGTAAACGATGAACGTTAGCATAATTGTAGAAAAATCACTTGAAATATTTACAAATAAGATATTTTTGAAGAGAAACGAAATTATATGCTTCTGTTATCTTGCAAAAATAAAACTGTTTGGGACTATATCTGTAGTAGCTGCCAACGAGATTGGAATAAAACACGGGTCTCTACAGCTGACCGCGGAGTCAGAATCGAGTCTCCAAGGTTCTGGGTTCGAATCCCGGTTGAGGCATCGATGTTTATGGATGTTAGAAACTTAACAGCTAATGGAATTCAGATGGACCAAAGTAATTAGATACTAAAATATCCCAAAATACAAAGTTTACGGGTCTTTCTACTTGTCCTCGGTAACACATAACTGCAGCTCTCGAAAATATCTTCGATTGCTGACAGAAGGTGAAGAAAAATAGAAAAACAAGTGATAGTTTATCAGGATAACCTTTGCAAAATATTCGGATTATGTTGTACTAACTCGTTTTTCGAATTGAATTGAATTTTTTTAGGCATGTAAGGCTCAGGCCGGAATAGGAGAGGGTAAAGAATGTAGGAACCTGTTCTCCATACCCTGAGTTTAAGATACTGCCCCAGCATTTGTCTGGCGTGAGTGGAAAAACCTGACAAGATGGTTGGTGGCTGGCATTTAACCCACGACCTCCCGAATGCTAAGCTACCACTCTACCACTAATCCACGGCGGCCCGGTGCTTGATTTTTGACTATAGTGGGTTCTGACTCGAAATTTACAAAGTGGTCCTCTAGCTTCCGATGGAAACTACATTGCCACAAAAATGTGCATCAGATCCAACAAATGCATTAACAATAAGGAAAAACCGTGAAGTTGGCCTGATCGAGAAATACAATCAATTGCACATCAAAACAATAAAACCAACTGTTTCTGCAGGTTCTCAGTGATCAATGGAAGAGATATCCAGACTTAAGGACTTGCCAATAGCAAGTAATGTTTTACTGGATGGGTATTGTTATATTCATCTTGTGACATTGTAAAACGGAAAATACCATCTGTAAGTTGTAGATGCCTTATACGGTATATCTTGTATTGTGTTAAGGCTTAATATTTCAACCTTTTGTAGCGACCTCTAAATTTCGTCCAAGTTTAGCCAAATTTTGGGAATATTACTTTCTTAAATATTGGAACAAATTGGGAGGGTGCTACATTGCAAGCTTCAACTTTTAATTTAACCCTTAAAATAAGGACCACCCTATAAAGCTGGTGTGACTGAGGAAAACTCTAGATCCATATTATTTATTTTATGATTATGAACTGGTATATAATATGGATAAACACATGGATTCTGTTGGGGCATGTAAGATTGGACCAACCAGGAAATAGAAACTGAGGACTCGGATCTGGTCCTTGGAACCGGTACCAATATCCTGGAACCTGGTACCCGGTTTCAGGATCAGATCCGGCCACCCGGTTCCAAGTATCAGATCCGAATCCTCAGTTGGAAATTCCAGGATGCCAGGTTCGATCTGAGGCTAAGAACTTCAGGGTTCCGGGTTCGAATCCCGGCCGGGGCACGGATTTTGTAGATTTTAGAAAGTTAATAGCTTGAGACGGGCCGAAGTAATTACTGAATTGATCCAAAAATACAACGTTTACCCAAGTTTTTTTATCTTAATGTGGACCGCTAATGCCTTTTCTTCCCCCAGGCATATAAGAAAGAATATTTTATATCTCACGATCTCATTATCGTCCCAAATTACAATTTTCATGTTAGGTGTAGGGAGGTATGACCAACATATAAGAATTTATAGAAAGAATTCGAGATGTCCGATTTTGGGAAACATCAAATTTTATAATTTTCGGGATACAAAATTTTGTGTAACCCTGCTAGGTATTGTATCAAATAAAAGCTTCTTACAAGAAGCAAGCTCGTATTATTAGAAGCCCTCTCCGAGCTCTCTAGCATTAGCCATTGCTGAGTAATAAGTAATTTTGTAAACTATAAACACGGAATATTTGAAGGGCATCAAAAATCTAATAATAATAATAATCTCAACGGGTACTGGCAATAAACCAAAAATCATAGTAATCTGAGAGGGGGAAGTAGAATTTTGTTAACAATTGTGTTGATTTCACATGGAATAACCTCTTAACGCTCCTGGATAAAAATTTGTTCTGGTGCCCTGCCACTCATTATCAGACGTGTAAATTACTGAACATTACTTCAACATTACAAACAGTGTAATCGCCTTCTGTAAATATTGTATTTCTTTGATTTAAGTTGCTTCTGATATCTTTCAGCAATTTTAAACTGAATTACAATCAAGAAATCCTGTATTGAACCTCCTAAGACAGATTATGGTTAACCGGTCTTTTATTTAACAGTAAATAATGCTATTTATTTTCACAAGCTACCATGACCTAACCTAACCCTACCTTGTAGCACTGTTCATATGGGATTCAGTCCTTTTTATCTTTCTTTTTTAGATATAGAAGGACTATTTTGCAACAGAGCGCGTCGAAGGAAATAATAAATTCTTAACATTCTAAGCCTTTCTTCGTTAACGAATATTCCCCTTCATTTCGTGTACACATTTTCCAATATTCAGTATGTGAGCTTAAGTGTGAACAAGGAACTGCCATCGTGCGTAATAAGAATGGAAACACGAAATATTGAGCCAAAGACTACATCGTTTAATTATTCAATGACACTATGAATCGATCGTTATTTGCCCGATTGTACAGATAATGAAAAACAACCCGATACTGGATGTTGAACCAGATATGCGTGAGGATCTCTTTTTGAACGTAGCTACTGTACTGGACGAAGGTATGTACAATATCCATTCTTTGTATGATCACGTACCGACACTTAGTAGGCAGCTTTGACCTTAAGTTATAAAATTTTCAATTCGTGGCTTTGATCACTGTTTGCATTTGAATGAATTACTTGGCTGATGACAAGCACGCGATTGAAAAGACAACAAAGAAAGGATTCCACAAATAAATTGTGCCAAGAAAGAGAATTTCACAATAGTGTTTACGGGGCTTTCGTATAGTTATAGTGTTTGTCACACTTTATATACTACAGCTTGTATTAAGGTAATTTTTCAATCTTTGTAAATGTGTACCATGATGTGTCCTTTGAGGATTACCTTGAAAACTGACGTAGTGAGAAATAAGACGACAGGAATCACCGAGAAAAAGTGTTCCTTCCGGGGACAGATACCCCTCTTATGGGTCGCGAAGTGCTTGAAAAATATTTGTATAATATTCAACAAAGTGTAAAGTTCTGCGGGGTCCAGTATGTATTGTACTAATTTTAGCGGCCAATAGTGCTAATTTGCGTAGTTAAAAGTCTTCATAAATCAGGGGGTCCATCGTAACAGGTGTTACGCTTGGACAGTTTAAATATAAACATCTCTAATGAAGAAAAAAATTGAATTATGACACCACTGTTACAAAGAACTTCTCTACATTTAATTTTCCTTCCAATTAGACCTCTAGAGCCGTAATGTTATCACTAGTCTTCACGTACTTGTCCATAGTCAGCTCAGTGCTCCAATAAACAATAACATGATAACACGCCTGAAAAAGCGACATTTATCTTCAGGAGGCCTCCGTAACTACAGTGCGAGTGTTTATATGTGATTTTACACATTTTTTAAGCCATTGGGACCGCTTTTTAAAATTTCATTGTTGTTTGTCATTTGTCCAATAATACCTTTGAATTGTATCAAGTGAACTATCTGAGGTTTTGTCATCGTTTATTGTAGCTGAGAAATTACAATACCCGTATTAGATTACGTCATACGCCTACGGAATGACGGGTGTTCTAATTACTCAGCTAAAATAAACAATGTAAAAATCTCAGCTAGTTCATTTGATACACATTCACATGTGTAATTGTGTCCGCTTTTCAAAATTTCATTGTTGCTTGTCCTTTGTCCAATATCTTTAAAAATGTGAAAACTCGTATACACGCTCACACTGTAGGTACGGAGACCTCTTAACTGTGATTTCTTTGATGCTCGTGATAATGTGCTCCGAAAAACTGAAGATTCGAGTTGCTCAACTCCCAACTGGATAAATGAATCATTTATCAAGTGTGTTTATTGTCGTGTACATTTGTCGACTCCATAGGACAAGCGATAGAAGTGACGTTGACGAATGAAAATAGTTCGAGGTAATTTTTATATATAACCCAAAATATGTCACACAAAATTGTTACAGTTTGTACATGGAAACATTGAGGTCCAATGTTTTACTTTGCATAAAATAATTATGACAGTTTTCTGTCAGACATACAGGTATTTGTAGTTATATATAAAATATTACCTTAAACTGTTTTTTTATTCGTCAATGTCACTTGTACTCCTTGACTTCTGAACTCCTCATTTACATTTAAAAGATTGGTTCAACAACACTCATAAACATGTATAAAGAACAGCTATGGGCAGCTCAAAGTAATACAATAAACACTGTGTGCAGTAGGATAGTCCGTCTTATTCAATATTTCAAACTTATGCGCGAACAAACGTCTACGTGACATTTTCAAATTAAAAAAAAACATCACGAGTGCAATTTATGTATAACAGGAAAAATATGTGGCATAAAATACTCGTAATTACACAAAAGGGGTCTTGAGTCTAACATGTCTTCGTGCAAGATACGAATATTTTATGCCTCATGTTTTTCCTGTTATATATAAAAATGTACATGTGATTTTTTTATTTCAAAATGTCACTTACAAGGGAGAGTCACGATAGTTGTCGCTGAGATTCTAATCAAACATAGTGCATATGTAAGACCATGGTGAGATATGGAGAATACAAAAAATTAAGGTGCGATGGACGGTGGCGGATGTAGGAGAGGGGGGCGAAACCTCGAAATCCACAGAAGTTAAATAAAGGATATATTCACAGCATTTCAGAATAAAGGACGGAACTTTCGGGAGGTGATATCTGACATCGAAACAAGTAAAAAAGTTCCTTTGAACATGGGTGAAATTTTGTTTAGTTTTGGAGATACAAAGTTTCCAACTTTGAGTCCAAAATCGACGCCAAGTAATAGGAGGAAATGAATTATTCTCAATAAATGAGAAACGAGTCATTGAATGAAAGTTCCGTTTTCGGAAATTTGTTTCTAGCAACATGGTGGACACAGGAGTGAAAACACGATATTACCAGTTTGTCAGTGTTGCCAACTAGGTATGAAGTTTAAATTTTTCAAATGGCAACACGTCGTTTTATTGGACAATTTACATCGTCTAGTGATGATAAACAAAATACTTAAAGCACACATCGCAATGTTGCAAACTACGGATAAGACAGAGAGGTTTTCGCGATCTTATACAAACTACAGGTTAGTACATCTGAAATCGTCCTGCTTGGTTAATCGATCTCTTTAAAATAATGATAATAGTAATAATAATAATAATGATAATAATAATAATTATGTTTTTAAATCGGGCGGCCCGGGTTCAAATCCCGGCCAGGACACTGGAGACTTTTCTTACAGTGTTCCCATGCCTGGCGCTCTGTGGTCCACTCAGCCTTCTATCAAATTGAGTACCAGAGTGTCTCATTGGTACTCCTGGATACCTTGGGAAAGTAAAGGTGGTCGAGCGTGGGACTCACCATCCCACACTTCGTACCGTAGGTCATTAAAATGTGGACTGCTACCTCCATATCCGCCATGCGACGTTCACGACGCGTGCGTATCGCACAGGGGCTAGCTTTACCTTTATATTAGAAGAGTTCAAAACGGGTATTCTTTTATTTCTATCCCAATATATTAATTAATGGCCGCCATTTTTGCAAGAGTTTACCAAAAAATATAATATCTCTGTATTGGTTTATCATAGGATATTCAAACAGAAACATTTCCCCCCCTATAAATCTGCTTGATAATTTTAGTTGTCTGCATGATAAGCCTACAACGTAACTGAAGTGATCAAAATAATATCCAAATGTGATTGTCACAACAGAATGAATTCCTCTATTACGGGGCTTCTTTGTACGGAGCGGGTTGAATATCAGCATTGATTTTTGGTACTATCATGGCCAAAATAATGTTCACATGACTTTGTTATACGCGATTTTTCTCTAAGCTTACAAGATAGGCCACCCAACTAACGTAGAGTGAGCGGTGTGTGATTCTGAGAGTGTGTGCGTGAACGAGCAAGGGTTGGAATTTTCTTTTCTTTAAGAGAAAACATTATCACATGTCCTAGGTTCTGGAAAGATGTTCATGATTTCTTGTAATGCGTAGCAAATAGTAAAAAAAAATTAAGCAAGTCGTATTTGAAACACCAAAACAGGAAACCTAACACAATTTTTATTTTAGGTGGGCCACTAGTTGAAGTGTACTGAAAAGTTTAATTCAAATTGTCCAATAGAAAATATCCTTACCGAACATGGAGAAGCAAAAATGAACTTTAAAACCTATGGTTTCTTTCTTATTTTTTTCTTAATGAATTCCATAGAACACTAACGTTATGCATAAAAGACAAGAGAAAAGGTCTGTTTCTATCAGTTCTTAAAAAAAAGGGCACGATGCACGTTATTTATCCTTTATAATTTCTGATATTATGTTGTTATTTACGTTATTTTGTGTGTGCGTGCCTACGATATTGTGTGTGCGTGCATGTGATAAACATCGAAACGAGTATGCTTTCTTCCGAGCGCCCTACCTTACTTGGTAAAACGTTGGTTTCGTATTCGGGAAGTCCTCGGTTCGGTACCAGCGGCTGACTGTCCTGACTTAGGTTTTCCCACTGTTTTCCTCAGCCACGCTAGGCATATACCGGGATGGTACACTTCGCATAAAAAATTGCGACAACGAACGCCGGCCAAGTGACACCTTCTTATCCCATAATCGTGTCTGGTAAACAGACCCCCTCTTTCTCCTTCCTTCGTCTCGCTCATACTGAAATCAGCAAACATCATGCGCACGTTTTGTTTTTCAAATATTTGTATCGATAAAATGAAAGAATAGAAGCTAAACGAATCAATGTACATAAGTTGATGGGGGGAGACATTTGAACACATACAATGAAACACTGAAACCTATGGATATCTGTTAGACAGGGGCAGAGAAATAAGAGAGAGAGAGAGAAAAGGGGAGAGAGAAGAAGAAGAAGAAGTACAGATACAAATTTGGAATTTAAACGTAGTAAAAATATTTAGTTCAGTTCCCACAGTATGACGTTCAGTTTCCACAAATCAAATCTAACAGCAAGAGAGAAGTACTTTTGAATTATATATTTTTTCAGGGTTATTCCAATATATAAAGGATACTTAAAACATTCATTAAGTCACTTTCAAAATGGAAACCAAACTTGGTAGCAGAGGCGCCCACGCCATATAGGCAGGTCATGCAATTGCATGACCTGATTTGGGGTGGGTGGGTCTGTAGAAGGGTGGGTCAGGTTGCAGGAGGAGAAGAGAAGAAAAGGGAAGAGGAAAGAAAATATATATGTACTCTACCAAATGGGAAGTGTACTGACTTCACGTATAAGCAAAGAATGTCCTACCTTTCAACTTCCTTGACTCGCAGTGCACTCCTGAAGTATATACAGAATTGGTATTGGAGGATTCGAAATGCATTGGTCGGAGATTGTAGGATTGTACTTACGAAACATTGAAGACTTGATAATTGAGAGTAACTGGTTCTGTAATTTTGCAGCATTTAATGCAACGTTACACAGTTATTTCAAAAATGAAGGTGCAAGGTATATTCAGGCGAAAAATGTTATCTGGGCAACATCTTTCTTTCACATCGCAGTCACTGCAGAATCCAGCAACAAAGCTAAGATGCTACTCAGAGTAGTCAAAGTGAACGTATCAAAGAGCATGGGAAGAAAAGGTAGAACATGGTTCTTAAAGGGATAAGCTGAAAAAGAAAGCATTAAATATGCCTGTGTGTCATATTAAGAAAATTAGTTTAAACACTGAGATTTTTAAACATTTGGAAACATGGATTTATGTTTAATGAGCCAATTTCTCATGTTGCCCCTAGAACTTGTCTGATGTAAGGGAAACGTGAAAAGTCTGTAAGAAAATAACACTAACACATAGATAATTATTCTTTTGAGCCCAATTTATGCTTTTACAAATCGTAAAACAACGCGAGCATCGCCAATTTGAATAATTCAATTAATTTAGGCATATAACGCAAAATTTCCCATTAAGTTAAAAAGTTTTTCGTCGGACTAAACAACTCAAGCATATGAGCTCTTTTATGCATCTGTTTTTCGTCACGCAATTCACAATGGCAAAAATATTCATTTCATAAATCGACGTAAACAAATGGTCAAGTTGCAACATTTGCAAACGTGTGATTTTTCTGCCGTTAGTTTTCTTGATATCAATTCTGCCAACAACTCTTTGTTCAGGTTGAAAGTTGGTTTTTGTTCATGTACGGTTGAAATGATCTTCCTCATTTTGTAGACAATGATGAAGAAACTTTTTCTTCTATTTATCAGTAGCATCCGATTCCTGTGCAGTAAAATTCAAGCTTAATAAAATTTGGTTCAAGAGTAAAGATTCCGATTTTCTTAGGAAAAATGTTTGCAATCTTAGGTTAATCTAAAATATAAGAAGAAAGATTAGTTTTAGATAAGAGAAGGCAAACAAATCCAGATTTTTTATTCCTGCATCTAAAAATCTGGAATCTCAAATTTTTTACAATGTATTCCAAACTATTCCAGTTTTTAAAATCGGGAAATATTCACATCTGAAACAAATATAAAAAAGAAAAAATCGAATTTCGCCGTCACTAGTTTAAATAATTGTGGATAGATAGGAAAAACATATTAGATATTTAAATGTCTTACTAAGTAGTGCCTGCTTTAGGGATTCCTTTTGCATTACACATTTCAATCCATTGTCTAGTCTTAAAAGTTTTGTTTTTGTACCCTTGTGATAATGAATCCCAAATTATTTTATTTTTTCTTAATCTCATCTATAAAGCTTCAAGTTTCAAAATATTTGATCGTTTTGCAAAATGAGAGAAAGAAAAATATTTCTGTTCGACAGAAACCTCCACGAAACTGCACAAAAGATCAACAAAGTGGAAGGCAGAAAAATCTTACGTTTTGAAATATAATGTTGACCAACTTTATTGGCGATGACATTATATAGGACACGACGGCATGACTTTCAGAATGTCACTGGCCGAAAGTTGGGTGATAATGCATAAAATGATTGATTCGTTTAGGATCATTTACGGAACGACTCTTGTGACCATTTTAAATCGCGCGACGGAAATAACATTTTCGTGAAAGTGGTTTAGGTTTGTATTTGTTATATTTCTTGGAAAAAAGAAGTTTAAATTAGCCTGACATTTTTGGCATATGCTTAAAAAATAATATTGTTAACATTTGGCGAAATTTGCGTTATTTAACAATTTGAAAGACCATAAATTCTTCCCAAAATACCGTTAATTCTGTTTTCTTTAATTATATTAATCTTTCCGATTTTATCTGGACTGCGAATATTTTCTGTCTCTACCATCACTTTGAAGACATTATAAGGTATTGCCCAGTAAATTTTTATTCACACTAGTGACTCTGAGATCTTAGAGAAACTAGTACAGTAGCTTAACCAAAAACTGAGAAGTAGCGGTTATTATTATTCTTATATGTGTTTTTTTTTACTGAATCGAATGGATACGCTCGAAAGAACGATTTATATGGAGGTTCTATCTGTCGCGTCTTTCAACTCTTAAATCACTGGACGGATTTAAATCTAATTGTATATGTATGTGATCTACACAAAAAAATTACCCGGAATATTTGAGAGTGAATTATCTTGGACACTTTATATCCGTATTTTACTGAAGGCTTGAAATAATTTGTTCCAACTATCTCTTACACCACTGACTGGACAGATGTCATATTATATCTACAGAAAATCTTATCGTAAAATTTTGAGTGCGAAACATCTAGAGGAAAAAATTACCTTTTCTTATTGAAGGCTCACATACAGAGTCACAGGGAGGATTTCTCCCTCATCCTGCCCTTATACTATATTGTAAGATCTGTTTTAATTGATATGTTTCAATATTCTAATCGATTAGCCTACATAGCAGAAAGGTAGAACAAGGTAGTACATATGTATAAATTACTCATTTAAACAAGTATAAGTTTTCTTCAGTGAAATAGTTTTGTTTGCTCGTTAGATTTGTAATGGGTTACTCAAACACAAGTATACATGTGTGCTACTTGACAATAGCCAAGAGTTGATCTTGATTCACGATAGATGGCAGCAAAACTGTTGTAATTTTTGGGTCAGTGAACTTTGTAGTTGGGTTAATTTTGAAGAGTTTTACATTTATTGTATTCATTCGAATTGACTATTTACAACTAGCTGCTTGTTTGTTTCGACTTTTTTTTATTCATGCTATACAGAAACTATGAGCATTATTAGTCACGAGACTGCGAACACTCATATCGAAGCAACTCTTGCACGGAAAATTCGTGATGCTTCCTTGCCAATTCTTCCAGCTATAAAGCAAATGAAAACAATGGAAGTCGCTAGGAATACACTTACTGTGAAACAGCTTATCGATATAACATCGAGGGCATCGAGAGATATTGACAAGTAGACTACGGGGAAATTTCAAAGATCTTGTTGTGCTACTAGCGGAGCATTCTCACACGATGGCAACGTACCTAACCGTTTTAACTGTTACCAGGAAAATTAAGTCACCTGTCCTTTTTGTCATGGTGACGACAAAACCAGTTGATAGATATCATTTGTACTTACCTTAGAAATACATTTTGCCGAGAAATAAGAAACATAAAGATGTTCAGCGCGTCTGTCGATAGCTCATTTGACAAGTCAAGGAAGGAGCAAGTGTCCTTTATAGTAAGATACATTAATGAAGAAATGGGTGATATTAATGAACGACTCTTGGCTTTAAAAGAATCACAAACAACAACTGGTAAAGATTTGTCTAGATTATTCAATGAAGCATGTGCAAAAAATAGTCTACATTGGGTCTCGGATCTTGTTGGGCAATCACATGATGGGGCATCGAATATGCGTTCTCCGTACAAAAGTCTCCAAGCGCTGATTAAGGAACAAAATCCGAGGGCAGCATATGTATGGTGTTGGGCGCACAGACTAAACCTAATTGTGACTGCTTCCGTCGGATCCTCTGTGAATGCTATTTATCTTTTTGGTAATTTAGATAAGTTATTTGCATTCATAAGCAACAGCAAAAGACGCGTTCATTTGTTCGAGGAAAAACAAAAGCATTACCCTAACCAAAGAATTAGAAGGTTAAAGCGAGTTAATACCACAAGATGGATGTCCCATTCATACGCTCTGGAAACTGTATTGATAACATTTGAGGCCTTGTTGGAAGCCATAGAAGAAATTCAACACATTGAATGACCTTCTGATAAGCAAGCTGGCGCCCAGGCAGAAGGGTTTATTGCGTATTTTACTTCGCTGAGATTTGTGTTAACTGCGACAACTTTTGTTAGGATTTTTAAAAGCATTGACCCTTTCACAAAGATGTTACAAAGTCCGGACTTAGATTTGTTATCTGCATGCCTGAAACAAACCTGACAAGTATCAAGATCTCCGAAATAACTTTAATAGTATCGTCTCAGACGGGGAGAATTTCATGAAGGGCACTGAAATTGAATTTCAGCCTCTGTGTCACACTCGCTTGAGAAAACATAAGATGCGTGGCGAAATAGCTGATGACGAGCCAATTACGGACAACAAAGATTCATTCAAGTTGGAAACTTTCTACACCATCATTGATATGGCCATTACACAAATGAAGGACCGCTTTGTAGGAGAAGATAATCCTACTACTTTAATGCTTCTGAGCGATTTGTCTTTGCTCCCACTGAAACGTCTTTCCGAGGTCCGGAAGAAAGGTTTAGCTGAAGATGCATTCACTTCGTTTAGCTCAATTTTTGGGAAATACGTGAACGTTGACGAAGCCAGAAAGGAATACATTGCCTTTATTTCTTGTTTCGAAGAGCTTGGGAAAACGGTTGAAGTACCTAGGCATCTTCACAGCGAAAATAAATGGATTGTAGATTTGGACATAGAAAGCGAGAAAGACCCGAATTCTTCTGATGATGGTGTGTCGGATGATAACGAGGATCTGGGAATATCTAAACCTTCCAATATTAGCAGTCTTCCAGAAATATTCGAAAATGTTTTGCAAGTGTAAGCTGGAAACTGTTTTCCTTAATCTTTATTCTCTTCTGAAGATTGCTGTCACGTTGCCCGTAATGAGTGTTACCACCGAGAGGTCATTTTCTAAATTAAAACGAGTCAAAACTGATTTGAGATCTACAATGGGTGGTGACCGACGAGACGGCTTGATTGCAATTGCTAGTGAATGGGACATCTCCATTGATTACGAAAAAGTTATAGATATATTTGCTTCATATAGTTCAGTGCTTACGGAAAATCATATGCTTTAGTGCCACTGATATGTGAAATGTGTCTTGTGAATTGTATAATTATTTATGTATGCAAAATGGCCGAAAGCTTACAAGCTATAAAAAGATGTGGTTTAGAAAATAACGTCATTGACGATGTACTGTTCTCTGACTGGTGAATATTAACGGGGTGGCGCCAGTGTTCATCTATCGACGCAAATTTTGAAATCAGTTTGATTGCGATTGGGGCACGTGAAATATGTATTAGAATGTACTCCAACACTAAAAGTTCGATACATTTTCTTTGAAGTTAATGCTTCATATAATTAGAAGAATGTTAAGTGAGCTTTCAGCTATATTATCTAAAAGGAAGCATTTATTTGTGAGTTAAAAGTAGATAACATAGCTCTTTTATTAACCAATGATCGAAACATAACGCACTGACGAAGTGTCGTTTTTATCAATTTCAGTGATACAATTAAAGTTTTAAAGCATTACCTTATCTATGTCTGTTGTGTAAAAAAATATTATTTAATATGACTGACTATTACTTATTCTGTATTTTTGCAAAGAGAATTTTGTTAAGAAAGATATTTTTTCACATATTGAGATTTCAGTTAAAACAGTTCCTTAAATATTTGTTTTTCTCTCGCGAAAAGCCACATTAGGGCGTTGCGGTCGGTTAATCACGGTAAAGAGGAAGAAGCAAGATAGTTGAAAAAGAAGAATAGCAGCGAGAAGACAGCGAAGTCTACGACGTTCAAGATGACCATCATCACTGAGCATCTCGCAAATCCGTATGCGCTAGATATGATCTTGTTTTCAAAGCTTTCGAGGGGAAAATGCTTAACACGATATGAAAATGGTTTCGTTGACCTCACTATCAAGTTTACCGACTCATAGTGAAGCCAAGCAGTAGATATTGAGTAAGTTTGCCAAGTTCGAATTGCAAAATATAGGAGTGGTGGAGCCTCATACAAGAAATTAGTACACAGCTGTAGCTTGAGGTATAAGCACGAAAACAAAAGAGGCTAAGGCACTAAAAATATTTAAGAGCAACAGCTCAGAATTGAGAACGCCAAGCGTATAAAAAACTATGAAAATCCTTTACCCCTCATTAGAGCGCTTAGCAGTTCAGAAGAGGACATTGAGATTTTAATAGAGAAAACTGCAACATTATGGTCAACTTAGTATCCAGTAGAACACTTAAACCCAACGAAAACCAAAGCCACGTAGAAAATGTTTCCAATTGGATATCAAAAAGAGTACTATTCTTACAAGATTGATTCAATTCCTGAAACAATCACACAGCAAAAGATTGGACAGAAAAATATGCGTTCTAATTTCTTTTTTTACCTGCAACAGCAACAGCAACCTTACAGAAAATAGCTGGTTCTATTGCCATACATATTATCAGGTTTATGAAGTGTTATGATCGTTGAGTTTCTGGTAATACTGTTCTTGTGTAAGAATAAGTTAGTCGTTTGTTTTAGCATACGTTGCTATAAACAACTGTTATATAGATGCAAGATCCTGATTGGATGTAATTCTCTTATTATATCTTGTCAGAGTTCGAAGTATATGGACGTATCTGAAATATGTCCTCGGGGCTAGGTTCGGTTCTACACATTATCGTAGGATAATACGTAAGTAAGTTGAAAATGGACGCAAGAATTACATTTAGATATGTATCGACTTACGCGAATCACAGTTGTCAATAAAGATAAAGGCAGTTCTACAAATATTGTTTGATTTTAGTAGTTTGTTTATTCATCGGCCATGACTTCTACAAGATGCCTTACACATGTTCGAGTATTCTTATTAATTACGTAGATACGTTTTATAAATATCAAATGCATAGCAGCTGGCTAGAATGTTTGCTACTCATGATAAGACAGAATACACTGCTGAATCTGAAGAACACATTGAAAGTCAGCACAGAAAAACTCATCAAACTCTGATGCGCTTCAAAACATGAGCAGAAAGCTGTCTTGTGTATATGGTTGAACCAAAGTACCTCAACAAGAATAAATGTTCATAGTAGAGGGTATGCAACACAGTGGTGTCAACATCGAATATATTAAAATGATGCTTTCTGCATCAGCGGTAACCCATTACATACTACTCCGGATTCTGATTCTAGTTCTGGTATAACGGCGATATAATTTACTCGTAACGAAAACACGTCGTTTTCTAAAAGAAGCGGTGGTGTTATACTTGAAATTTCCTCATTTTTAAATTGCAAACAAAGAAGAAGAGTGATAGCAAAGGACAAAATAGCTGTACAATGTATATGTCTTTTCGCCACCTGCACAGACAATAAATGCATGTTTGTTGCTCTCGCAAAAATGCCTTTTAAGATCTAGAATGATGTGGAAAGTTTCGTTTCGCTTCATTTACCTCAATTTATACGAAATATTTGGTCATTGATGAAGGCTGAAAGGAATATAACTTTTACCAGATTTGTCCTGAGCACTATCCTATAAGTAACAAACATATCAACTAGGTTTTTTTGTAGTCAATGAAGATGTCCCATTTGCTAGCGATGACAAACTAACCCTCTAATCGCTCACCCTTCATCGTATATGTCAAATCTATTTCAGATTATAAAATTACCTCTCATTGGACACACTCGTTACTGGCAATAGTAATCCTCAGAACATAATGCAGGTTTGGGAAAACAGTTTTACGTTTTAGCTTGACACGTGTTTTGACAATTCTTGAGCAGGGTTCCAAGATTTAGATTTCCTCAAATACTCGACAGGAGGAAACCATCAACATGAGAGTTACACCCTTTTCAATGGCCACTTCCAAATCTACATTCAAGTTTTTCTTTTCGCTGTGAAGATAGGTAGGTCAACCATTTTTTGAAATATTAAAAACCGGAAGAAAAAGCGTTGATCTACCTAGCCAACCTTCACAGAAAGAAAAATAAGTCGATTGTAGATTTCGACATGGATGGAGACTAGCCGTCTAATTCTCATGATGATGTCCCATCACATAACATTTGGGGAAATTTAAACCTTTCAATGTTGGCAGCCTTTCCAAAAGTTGCCAAAATATTTTGCAAGTTAAAATTGAAAACTGTTTTCCTAAACCTGAATTATCTCTGAGGTTTTCTGTCGCTTGCCAATAACGAATATATCCACTGAGAGGTCACTTTCTAAGTCGAAACTGATTTGATATCTACAGTGGGAATAGAAGGGACCGAATAGACGGTTTGCCAGTAATTGCCAGCGAATAGGGACATCTCCATTGATTATGAAAAAAGTGGTTGATATGTTTGCTCCTTAAAGGATATAGTAGATTACGACAAAACTGATTATTTAGTGACACTGATATGTGAAATGCTACAAATGTTGAGTACTCCTAAAATTCACATTTGCTACATATCTAACTGGTCGACGTGGTGTGTCATACAGCGCCAATTCAGTCTGGTGTCCATTCACATTTTTATTTTCCTTTTACTAACAAAAATGTTTGGGTTACGACATAGTATATATATGATGTACGTTTAGACGCGGCGAATGTACCAATCAGTGTACCTATATATATATATATATATATATATATATATATATATATATATATATTGCTGTGAATAAATTTTGTGACCCTTAAAAGTAAATACCGTTCCTTTCTTAAATTAAAGAATACCTATGAAATGCAGCATTTGAAAATACACTGTCTTTTCTTGGGGTGGGTCAACCAAAAGGGGGGTGGGTCCTGCTGAGGTAAGGCTTGCATGACCTCTTTCGAAATGAATGGGCGCCACTGCTTGGTAGTCAGATTAAATACTCATGATTCCAGTGAAACTCCAGAGTTTTGAGACACATCTAGGATAATGTCAAAAGTGTAACACACATTCTTTGTTTGCGTGTGGTTAGTTTGCAAATACTGTGGGGCTTATTAAACATACTGGTTCGGAGTACTTTGTAATCAGGGATTCTGCCGAGATTTTCAGATTGGGGGGCGTAAAGTCAAAATTGGGAGTGTGGATGTAGAGTTTTGCACCGTTTCTATTAACCTTTGTCCGCAATATGTTAAAGTTGGGGGTAGTCTCGAAGATTTGGGCAGACACCCCCTACAGGGACCTTGTTCTGGCGGAATCACTGATTCTAACAAACCCAGTAGATACCGTAGGCCTTACCTTCTATTCCAGATTACTAATGCAAATTGAACATAAAATGAATGAATGATAATTTATCTGCTTAATTTCTATCAGAAAGAGATACATATGCAAACTGTATCAAAATGAAAATTACAAATGTTCAAAAGCAAAATTAGCATGTTCCTATAGGCATAGTAAACCTGACATGTTCCACATTGCAAACGTAAAAAAAAACACGTGTAATAGTATGTTGGTAAATTAGAGGATGGGAACGAATTTTGTCCCGAACTGATATAAAAAAAATTCTTCTCTTGAAATAGCCAAAAAAGGGACCAATTTCTACTCATGTCTTAAAATGTGTCTCTTCAGGACATGCCACTCTATATTCCACCTATTTCGAATATAACGTTCTTATAATTACAACACGAATGAACTAGTGTTTATAACAATTCACACAGATGGAATGAGCACGGCAGAGCTGAAACGGGTCACCGGCTGTCGGGGGATGCTGGTCAAGTTTTGAACTGTTTCGTTGGGTGTAAGGTTCGAACTCATGCTGACCCTGTGATTCGATTTAGATCTGATAACTTGTAGGGTGAAGGAGAGATTTTAATTATTTCATTGCCTTTGAACAGTGTTTCTATCAGGGGTGACCAGGACCGGAGCTGTTACCCCGAGAACACGAAAAATACGACGCCGAAATTCCCAGTTAAATAGATTTTCCAGACCGGGTCAATCGGTTTACGGGGTCACTTATGTTTGGGTCAGGCCCTATCAAAGGGTCATCGAAAGTGGCCCGGAATTGGATCTGAAACACGACAAAAAGAGAGTTTGTGTAAAGTAAGAGAAAAAATAAAGATAGAGAGAAGAAGAAGAGAAAGACGCAGTGAAGATACGATAACAATACATCAAGAAAGAGAGGAAGAGAGAAAGACCAACGAAAAACATGAAAACTAGATTATCATTATGCCAAACAGCACACACACACTGTTTGCTCGGATTATGACCAGTGATGCTTTGTAAGTTCTCCACAACCCGGAGATAAATCTTTGTTTGAATACTTCAGTGTATGCGAAAAAGAAACTGGCTGGTGGGAAATCGAACCCAGGTTTTCAAATTAGAAGTCCAGCACGCTAGCGATACTCCACGGGTCAATCTCTACCCAGAACATGCCTAAAAATGTTATAGTGTTTCTTTCTAAGAATAATAACAGGAAAAGTGCATACTTCTGATCAATGACGCGTTCTTAACCCGCTGAGACTTGATTTGGACTTTTCCAACCAACATTCGTAAATCGTCTTCCTCTCTTTAGTGACTCAGGTACTTCACAATCGGAAATATTCTTCGTTTTGTATGAGAAGTAATGATTAGATTATTCACGATTGCTTTGTAAAAAAATCTTTAGCTTGAACAGGATTTGAACCCATGTTGGTTTGTTTTCGTACCGAAACGCCCAGCGCGTTTCCCCTACTCCATTTTGCCAGTGAACTTAACAGCTATGAATAACCAAGTTCAAATGCGAGGAAACTGTAACACTGTCTTTGTGTTACATTTTGTCTGTATGTATTGTGTGTTAAGTAAACACATTTGTGTATGCGTGTCCTTTTTGTCATTTCGAATTATGAAATTAATATATTATGGCAGTTTTAGGAACAAATCCAGTTTAGGGTAAGTATTGCCACATTAAGATACCATCATTTACTGTCGTTTATTTTAACTTAAATTAGCCTGAACGAATCTAACATCACCAAAAGGAAATTGTCGTTAGCAAATCGAGAAGTTAAAACTTCAATTAAAAGTTCTAATACACTTCGTGCAATATGACAAGTTGAACCTAAGACAAATTTTGACAGTTTGTATTGTAAGCATAATGGCGCGCAATCTGAGCCTATTTTGATTTAACCAGTTTCAAAATATCCTGTTCAATTTTTGTGATACATTTTCAGTCACAAGTTAGGCACCCATCCTTCCCATACCGGACGCTATGAGGTGCACTCAGCCTCGTATCAAACTGAGTACCAGAGTGTTGTTTGAACTCCTGGGCACCTTGGAAGGTAAAGGCGTGGGACTGACCACTCCACCTCACTTCGTACCGTAGGTCGAGATATGGAGCGCTACCCCCACATCCCCCATGTGCTGTTCAAGGCGCGCGTGTATCGCACAGGCGATAGCTTTACCTTTACCTTCATTAATTCGTGTAACTGATAAACAGACCGATAAAAGCGAAAGTTTTCCAGATATTTCCATGAAATTTGCTACAATTGCTAAAAAAACAAAACCTTTTAACACTGTGAAAATACTTTTACAGAACAAAATTAACCTCCTTTCGGTGGTCCAACTGAAAAGTGAAGAAGATCAAGATTGAGCGATGCTACAGTACAATATTTTATAGACAGAAATCGGTGTCTGACTTAATATGTTGGTACTAATTAACAAAATTAGACAAGGAAAAGTGGTCTTCTGAATATATATGTGTGTGTGTTGAAGCCTTCAGGAGGCTATTTAATACAACGTTAAATAAATTCGCTTATTACAAAGCTTATTGTGCTTCGTTTTAGAGAGACAGTGATTCCAACTTGAACCCCAAAATCAACGCCTAACATGCGAAGAAAATGAATAATTCTCAATAAATCAGAAACGACGCATTGAATGAAAATTTCGTTTGTGGAATTTTTTTTGTAACAACAAGGTGGATATCGGGATTGAAAACAAAATGTCACCAGGTTGTCAGTGTTGCCAACCCTTTATAACGTTTATTTTTTTCAAATAGCACTACATTGTATTGTTAGGTATTTGGCATCCTCTAGTGATGATAAACAACGTGCGTAAAGCACATATCGCGGTGTTGCAAACTGTTGATAAGACAGAAAGGTTTTCGCGAACTTACACAAAATACGTAATTCCCTAGAATATTTCATCCACAGTTTGCAATGTGCTTTACGTATGTTGTTTATCATCACTAGAGGATGCCAAATAGCTAATAATACAATGTAGTGCCATTTGAAAAAAATAAACATTATACAGGGTTGGCAACACTGACAACCTGGTGACATCTTGTTTTCAATCCCGATATCCACCA
The DNA here is from genome assembly GCA_022664845.1 of Lepisma saccharinum. NCBI lineage: Eukaryota > Metazoa > Arthropoda > Insecta > Zygentoma > Lepismatidae > Lepisma > Lepisma saccharinum. Next base: position 68,779 of record JAGDQP010002638.1, on the reverse strand, counting down.
TGTTGTTAAAAAAAATTCCTCAAACGAAATTTTCATTCAATGCGTCGTTTCTGATTTATTGAGTATTATTCATTTTCTTCGCATGTTAGGCGCTGATTTTGGGTTCCAAGTTGGAATCACTGTATCTCCAAAACGAAGCAGAATTTGACCCATGTTCATATAAACTTTTTTGTTTATAGTGACTCATACTATCACCTCCGAAAGTATTGAACCTACATCCCATTTGAAAAAAATTAAGTTTGTGTTGAGATGGCAGCACTGTGCATGAGACATAACTCTATTGTGCATGGAAGGCTGTCCCCCCTCTGTCGGTACATGTTCCACTGCACACTTTATGTATATATATATTGCAAAATATTTTGTGTATTTTGCTGCTAACATCTGCTTTGTTACGTAATAACAACATAATATCAGAAATTATAAAGCATAAATATCATGCCCCATTTTTAAGAAGTGATAGAAACAGACGGTTTGTCTTGTCTTTCGTGCATAACGTTAGTCTATGGAATACTCCATTTATTAAGAAAGAAATAATTACCTAGTAACCATAGGTTTCAGCGTTCATTTTCGTTTCTCCATGTTCGGTAAGGATCTTTTCTATTGGACAATTTAAATTACATCTTTCAGTAAATTTCAACTAATTGCCCAACTAAAGTAAAATTGGGTTAGGTTCCCTGTTTTGCTGTTTCAAATGCGATCTCTTTTTTTCCCCATTCTTTCGTACATACTACAAGAAACCATAAATATCTTTCCAGAAGCCAGGACATGCGATAATGATTTCTCTTAAAGAAATAAAATATCCAACCCTTGCTCGTTCACACACACACTCTCAGAATCACACATCGACCCCTCTACGTCAGTTGGGTGGCCTATCTTCTAGGCTTGGAGAAAAATCGTGTATAATAAAGTCATGTAAACATTATATTGGCCATGACAGTACATTATTACACACCATATTATATTGAATGTATACAAATCTGAAGACCGATGTGAGTGAAAATAAAAAAAAATCGTATTTTATGCGTATTGGATGCCCGATATTTCTGGTGGGATAAAATATAAAAATCTATTTTTTCACATGTTGTGCAGTACAATCATATAAGGAGAACATATGCTAGTAATTTCAACAATGACATTTGAGTCTCGACGGAGTTAAAAATTTGCAAATTGAGTTTTAATAATGTTCGTGCGTCCTTTGATAATATGTTTACCAAAGCGCGCAAGAGTATTATATCCCCAATTTACAAATGAATCATCCGTTCAACTCAAATATCAAAGTTGACATTTCTACCATATGTTCTCCTTATATAATTGTACAACATGTGAAAAAATAGATTTTATATTTTGTTCCACCAGAGATATCGGGCATCGAATACGCATCAAATACGAACTTTTGGATTTTCAAATATTCATAAAACAAATAAGGAAACACATATCAGCCTTCATATTTTGTATTCATTCAATATAATTTGATGTGTAATAATGTACAAAAGATCAACAATGATATTCAATCCGCTCCGTAACAAAAAGCCCCCTAAAACAGGAATGTATTCTGTTGTGGCAATCACATTTGGATATTATTTTGATCACTTCAGTTACGTTTTAGGCTTATCATGCAGAGAACTAAAATTATCAAGCAGATTTATAGGGGGGAAATGGTTTCTGTTTGAATGTCCTATGATAAACCAGTACGAAGATATTACATTTTTTTCTAAACTACAGCCAAATTGGCGGTCATTAATTAATATATTTTGATAGGAATAAAATAATACCCGTTTTGAACTCTTCTAATGTAAGGAACGTAAGTATTATTATTATTATTATTATTTTAAAAATGTCGATTAACCAAGCAGGACGATTTCAGGTGGACTAACCTGTAGTTTGTATAAGATCGCGAAAACCTCTGTTTTATCCATAGTTTGCAACATTGTGGTGTGTGCTGCAAGTATGTTGTTTAACATCACTAGACGATGTAAAACACAACATGTTGCCATTTGAAAAAAAAACTTTCTACCTAGTTGGCAACGCTGACAAACTGGTGATATCGTGTTTTCACTCCTGATGTCCACCATGTTGCTAGAAACAAACTTCCGGAGAACGGAACTTCCATTCAATGACTCGTTTCTCATTTATTGAGAATAATTCATTTCCTCCCATTACTAGGCGTCGATTTTGGACTGAAAGTTGGAAACGCTGAATCTCCAAAACTAAACGAAAATTCACCCATATTCAAAGGAACTTTTTTTATTTGTTTCGCTGTCAGAAATCACCTCCCGAAAGTTCCGTCCTTTATTCTGAAATACTGTGGATATATCCTTTATTTAACTTCTGTGGATTTCAAGGTTTCGCCCCTCTCCTAGCTCCGCCACCCTCTTGTCCATCGCATCTTAATTTTTTGTATTATCTATATCTCACCATCGTCTTACAGATGCACTATGTTTGATTAGGTTCTCAGCGACATCTATCGTGACCTTGTTAGACCTTTGTTCGCCCATAAGCTTCATTTTACTAACAATGGACCTTGAGCGTGCAACATCTGTTACGCCTTGTTTTTTTTTTATATTGTAGGGAAATTAAAGGATTAAAACTTTCTAATTGGAAGAAAAATTAAATCTAGATAAGTTCTTTGCAATAGTATTGTCATAATTCAAAATTTTTCTTCATTGGTGATGTTTATTTATGTTTAAATGTGTTCCAACGTAACATCCTTTACTAGAGAATCCCTGATTTATGAAAACTCATAACTATGCTAATTAACGATATGGGTCGCTGAAATTAGTACAATATTCACTAGGTACAGCATAACTTTACGTTTTGTTCACTATTACACCAATAGTACCTTGTTAGAATTAATAACTTATAATGAGGCGTATTTCTGCAACAATGGTGAGTAGAATAGTACATCAGTTCATTAAACCTGAAGGAAAAAACCGACTCAGCCGTTGGCAGGACAAAGACTTGGAAGTCGTGTCCAGTACTGACAATTAGGAAGGGAATCTTCCGTGACAATGGAGTTCGGAGATAAGAAACAAGCTCAGACGAAAGTGTATCACAGAAAACCTAAGTGCGGCAAATCTGAGTTCCGAATCGAAGTCCTTCTAGTGATATGAGGTCACAACTGTATCTAACTAACATATAGTGTTCGGTTAGGTGCTTGTCGCTTGTACTTAGGTACAGGTACTAGCTACGGACCTTAAATTGTACCTAAGTACAAGTATCTGTTACAAGTTGGTCAATGTTCCTAAGAAGAGATACAGATACTGTTCAGTGTACCTAAGGTACTTGACCCAGTTACTGTGAAACAGAGCTGGAAGTGATTTCAAGAAATAAGAGGTTCCTCATTGTCTGCAATATCGCTTTTATATGACTCGTAATAATAATTATAATAATAATACACATTCCTTATTGAGGGATATGTGTTCATACAAAATCTGCTGTGTCATCTAATCTTTGTCAAAAAGGTATGACATTTAATATACAGTATGACCGGAAATAAAGTATACCAAAATCCAGAGCATGTACTGATGTGTGGACTTTGGATGGACTTTTAAAACCTAATGTTACAGAGGCAAACGGCGAAGTAGTGCAAGACAACATCTGATCAGAAAAAGAACAAACAGCACACAAAATATCAGTACACATGCTCTCAGTGTGGTCAGTCTAGCACCAAAAAGTTTTCATAGAGACGTCCAAGTTGCTAAACATGACCGCGATTGTATCCTGTGAAATCGAATGAAGCTTGCGACTGATATTCAATTTGAGTTGTTCAATATTACGAGGCACTGGCTCATGATAGACACGGCCCTTCAGTATCCTTCCTAAATAAACATCAGGTAGGGTGAGATTAAGTGAGTTGGAAGGACACGAGCAGTCTAGTTAACGTCAAAATTGTGACGTTTTCAATATAATGCTGCAGAAGCTATAAGAATTCACTAGCGGCGTGCGCAGTGGCTTCGTCTTGCTGAAACCACTGCGTGTTAAAACGCAGGTTCTTCGTGGCTGACCGATTTCTTCCCGAGCGCTTTCTGCTTTGACACAGCATTGACCTCGTTCGATGGGGTTTTGCAACTAATAACCCCACTGTGCGCTTTGTTAGAGGAGATCTCTGCTCTAACTCAAACAAGCTCAAACACGTTTTACACCCTGTGCACCACTTTGGCCACTTCCGTATGAACGGAAATCATTCTCCACAGCAAATGCCTTCACACGAACACTCAAGGCCAATACGGATCGTCTTTTACTACACCTGTTTGCTGCAACGTCACACTGACACTGCACTGCTCTAATTTCTCAATACCAACGAAGGCATACTACAGTGTTGCCAATTTTCTGTGTAGTTTATACAAAACCATAGTGTATAATTAAATTTTAATAATACATATTGGAGTGAGAACAGAGGAAAGAGTAAGAAAAAGAAAGAATTTCAATACTAATAGAATTCAGGAGAATTCATTAATGGAAATAGCTTTTTTCGCACAACTAAATCTTTAACCATGCTCTTAATTGTCCACATTTCTAAAGTAACCTGAGGATATTCAAGTATTAAGTATGCAGAATTTTAGTAATTTTATATTTCCGCCTCCCCTCATAAGCAAAAATAAGTAGAGGCTAGATCCCCTTTCCTTCTCATCACGTAACATTTGTAAAATTTCTTATCTTTATTTCGTAGTCTTAATAAGTTAACTGTTTTCATATTTGCATTTATGCTAACACGGTTTTTAAGCGAGTAAATATTAAATCATTAACAAATATCACTGAACGATAAATTAGAACAGTCACAATTACATCAAACTTATAACCGTTTTATTAATTCTTAATTTAATAATTTTAATATTTTAACAAAGCCTCCTGCGTGGCGTAGTTTGTAGGGCGCTCGACTTCAGTGCAAGCGGACCCGGTTTCCATTCATTGTGTTGGCGTAGCATGGTTAGAACAATTCGAGAGCAAAACTGTTTACAAACAAAAGAAGTACCGGACTGTGGTCACGTAAGTCAGACACAGCTATGAAAAGATGTTACGCTGACCCCGTGACTCTCTACTAAGTAGCGGATTTAAAGGGGGGCTAGCGGGCTAAAACCCCTCCCAAAATGTTACATTAAAAGAAATTAGGAATTTGATGTTATTCACACTAAATATACTGAATACTTCGCTTAAGTGATAAAACATGTTCGTTAAAATTTAATTTTTTAATATAACAACACTAATGGTGGGTTTCACCAATCTTCGTTAAGAGTTTTTGAAAAGCTAAGTCCCTTCAAGAACTTTGAAATACAATAAATTTGTTAACTAATGATTCGTCAACTTCTTAACAAGTGGTGAAACTCACCATAAGTCATTTAGCAAGAGAAGTGGACGAAAATGTGGTTTGTTAGAGACATAATCCTAGTGACAAATGAAAGACCATATATATATATGGTCTTTCATTTGTCACTAAAATATATATATATTTACGGTCTTACTAATATATATATATATTTGTCAATATATATATATATTTACGAATATTGTGAGTCACTGTCATGTCTTAGGAATAAATTATAGCCAGTTAGCTTTTAGTTATGCTATAGTGAGCTTCGTTTAAAGCGAATAAGTTGTATTCTAGGAATAGCATCATCAGATTCTACAATGTACTGTTTTAAATCAACTTTCATCACTAGCTTACAATAACACTTGAAAATACTGTGCTTTCAAATCGTGATGTATGTTATATGTAATCTGTTTTTGTTTCAATCATTTTCTGTTAGAAAATTTCGAATTCAAGATTCATTATCGGATTGATAAATTGGTCAATATCACTGGCAACTTCTTAATTATGTAGATCAATTTTGTTTGAAATAATATGTTTATGCAATAAAATTGTATTTATGATATTTTGTGCCTTGTTTTAGTAGTTTGAGCTCACATTAGAAGCGTAAAATGAAGATTTCTGATAATTTAACGTAACAGTTTAATTGGTTTTCATTCATTACAAGAGATAAGCACCGGTTACAAAGTTTTTGTTTGGTAGTCGCTATATGCTTTTGCAAATTTATCACCAAGATCATATCCCTATCTGACCTTGGAGTTAACATCAATGTTAACAGAAAGTAAACATCTTTGTTTTCTATATCATGGGTACAATTCTTGCACTCACTTTTATCTTGACTCTTCAACTTATAGGCTAATATTGTGGAGCACATTGAATATAATCAAATTTAAATTTTATTCTTATTTCCTAGACTCATTTCCTTTCCTGGACAATGGACTTATTTCCTTCGCAAGTTTATATTGCTATAAAATATTCCACGATAATTTGAAACCTAAAAGGAGGACAATTATGTGTCAGATATCTTAGAAAGAAATTGCTTTTCTAATCCAAGTTTATTAAAGATACAAAGAAAATTATTAAAATGAGATACCATAAGCATCATAACTATATTAATAACAAAACTTGTCTAAAGTATACACTAGATGAAAAGTATGCTCGTATATTACACATTCGTATAAAATTAAACAGCAAAAAGGAGTCTTGCTTTTGTTGGAAGTTCTAGCCCCTTCCTAAAGCAATTTCTGAATCCGCCACTGTCTCTACTTGAACGTAATACAGTTTCTCGACAAGCCACGTGCCTTCAGGGGTTCTCGGATCGACCAGTTCACTTTTTGGTTTAGTAATAACTCCTTTACTAAAGGATACACAAGGTATAAGCTGTGTGTATTCTTTTCTTGATGCTACAAAATTACTTTTAATTTTTTCATGATTTCTTGACTTTTGTACTTTCTGTGAATTTACTAAAAATAATCACGCTTCTTCTTCTCCTTAATATTGTCTACATGAGACAAAGAAAATGTGAGTATCTTCTTGAGTCATTGCAAGAATCCATAATTGTTTCAGACGTGGAAGTGTTTGTTTTTTTCAATTGTTATTAGTAGTAGTTCATTTAAAACTGGAGTTTTTGTGTCATTCTTGTAGATACCATTTGGTTACATTATTTAGTAAGTAATTAGGATGAGTAAACTGCCAACTGTACGAGATAATACAAAATATTTTGCCTAGCACTTGTCCAGCTTTCGATGAAGGTTCGATTTTCATGAAAACCTCACACACTTTCAGTTCAATTTTTTTTAAGTTGACCCCGTCATAGAGACATTCCCTTAATTCCCAGTATATATAGTTCTTGTACTCTTTCTTTTGTTTAAAAGTATTGCGTCAAATACTTCTCGTGTTATGAGCTTTGTAAGGACTGAATCATTATATTTTATTTAAATATAGGTTCGTTAGCTACCGTTGTGACCTCATATCTCTAGAACGACTTGGAATTTGGAACACTTGGGTTTTCTGTGATTGCACTTTCATTTTAGCTTGGTTTGATTTTCAGATTCAGCTGTCAAGTACGGAAGATTCTCTTTGAGAAAAGTGTAAGAGTGATGCACGCTATGCTTTGGTTTGATGATTTTCATCCGAAATGTCATCATCTCATACTTGGGTATCAGTCTTCTTCGACTTTAGCCCACACATATTAGTGAGCCTTCTCATACTTAGGGTTCCAAATAATGTTTTTTTTCTATGATTTTTTAACAAAAATAATAACATCGTTTATTTTCGTGTTTTTTCAATGTCGTTTTCAGAAAGTAAGTATTTAATACTTAACAACTGTAGATAATCAATGTAATCAGCAGAATTGGAGCTAAAGTCCTCTCACATTCATTCCAATTTGCTATTGCTTTGTTTTCCTGCATACTTGCAAGGTAAATGATGGGACTATTTATGCATTCACTGGCACATTGCTATGCTTCCTCTGTATATCTTCACCCTGACAAACATAAGGAATTATTTAAAGGTATATGCACTGAAGTTATTTGGCATAGTTTACAATAAAATATTAATAAAATTCCAGGGAACTGAAGAAATATTTTAAATTATAGAAAGAATTTAAAGTCCTAGAGATAATACAACTTGGAAGACACCTTTACAGTAAACTGAAGAACTATTAATTCTTTCCGAAATATGCTCTCATCCTGTACGTACAATACGTTAATTTCTAAGTACCGTATTATTCAAGGAGGATATATATTTTTGATGATAATTACCGTCCACAAAAAATAATTATCTGTAGCTCAAAATTCCGGGAAATAACCTACTTCTATTCAAGGTCAGATGAGTATTATTTGCATGTTTGCGTTTATTAGAACATTATCGTATTTCACTATAAAACGCGGGGTTATTCCTCTCTTATGTTCTGGGCTCCAAGTCTCGTCCCATACTCTGAATATGTATATATATATATATAAATACACATAGATACACACAGCGTAACAAATGATATTTTATGTTATATGCATATTTAAAAGGAGTTGTGTAAATGCATAATGCATACTCTTGTAAACAAACAACTACATATATGTTATTTCTAATGAGTCTGTTACAATAAGGCTATGAGAAATATTATTTCAAATTATATCATAATGTAGCAACGTCCCGCGGCTCCCCCCGCGCTTTTTTGTTAATATAGTAATAGCTATCGGCACGTAAAATATGGGAGCCATTTGAAAAATTGAATTTTAAAATAGAGTGCAAACACTGACAACTGGGTGCTTAGGTATAGGGAACAACCACAGTATGTTTCCATTGTGTCGAATATGCATACTCAAAATTTGGTGCGGAGACGTCGAACTCTACGGAAGTACTAAATACTTAATTTAGAAAAATGGTTGGCACCACACACAACTGCGGCGCAGGAAGTACTCACATGAACTGTCTCAGTACCTAACGAACATTCCAATTTTTTTTTATAAATCAATGCGGATACGTCTGACGGTAACAAATATGAAAACTAGGTTTTTTTAAAAAAAATCATTTTGTAACACTGACAAACTACGGCCCCGGTGTATCTGTATGACCTGTACAAGTATATAATGAACATGTATATTAAATGTGGTGTAAATCAATGCACACTTGTAGATTTGTATTAATAAAGACATTTCTATAAATTGGATTTTAAAATAGGTTAGCAACACTGACAACTGGGGTGCTTGAGATCGGGGAAAACTGAACCTTTCTTCTATTATGCTGAATAATATTTAAGCTAGGGATGGACACGAGCGAGTTCGAGTCGAGTTTTCGCTAAACTCGACTCGATTCGTAAGAGAAATCTTTCAACTCGACTCGGCAACTCGACTCGACAAATATTGTCCAACTCGACTCGAAATTCACTCGATTTTCGAGTCGAGTCGAGCTAAAACGAGCCAAATCCTACAGTATATCTATATGCTGTCTTCTTGGGATAGCCAAAATTTCCGGACAACCAGATGACAAATTATCCGGTATTCATTAACCATCCGGATTGTATCCGTCATCCGAATATTACCCGTTATCCGGATACTAGCCGACATCCGAAAATTATCCGCTAACTGTCCGGAAGGCCCCATATAGTCCAGTCATTAGGTACTTTTTGGGTGCAAACGGTTGAGAAGTTTTAAAATTTGGCACAATTGTACACTTAAGAGCCCTAACTATAATGCTAAATTTGTAACCTTGAATTGGGGGACAGCCGCTCGTGCCGCCATTTTGAATAAAAAATTGCGGGAATATATGTAAAGTATGCCCAGTGCAATTCCAAACCACTGAAGCTAGACAAACGATATTTGAAACGTTGATATATCATTAAGAGTAGATTACGGGATAATACCCAGGCCGAACCGCTGGAGCTAGATAAACAAAATTTGACGTAAATGTGTACCATCAAGAGTAGGGTGCGAGAAAATTATGAAATTTGAAAAAAAAAGATGGCACCTTGAATCCAATATGGCCAGCAAACGTATATATGTCGAAATATACCCAGGCCGAACCGCTGGAGCCAGAGAAACTAAACTTAGCATAAAAGTTTGTCATCAAATTAGTTTACAATAAAATTTTGAAATTTGAAAATATTCGACATATTGGATCCAGCATGGCCGAGAAACATAGGGGACCTACATATCTAAGATATGCACATATATTTTATTCGGCTCTACTGGGTTCAAGATGGCGATTTTTTTTCAAATTTCGTAATTTTTTTTTTGCATCCTACATTTGATGGTACACATTTATGCCAAATTTCGTTTATTTAGCTTGAGCGGTTCGGCCTGGGTGTTCTACTGTTCTTTTTATATACACAGTGTATATAGGGTCTATATGATTTGTCCGCCATATTGGATTGAAGATTTTCTCCAAATTTTGCAATTTTCCCGTAATCTACTCTTGATGATACATCAGTATATCAAATTTCGTTTGCCTAGCTTTAGTGGTTTGGACAGGGCATACTTTACATATATATAGATGTTTTTCCGCAATTTTTTATTCAAAATGGCGACATTTTCAATTTTTTTTTATATAACTAACTTTGTAGAAAATTTACATTGCAAATCCACTCCAATTTTCAATTTAAAAAATCTCTAAAACCTACAGGATATATGTTAAAAGCTACCTTTTAGCCACCATATTTAAAGATGGCGGCGCGAGCGGCCGTCCCTCAAAGCCTTATAGTTAGGGCCCCCAAGTGTACACTTCTGCCAAATTTAAAACCTCCTCAACCTTTTGCACCAAAACACCCTTTTTATGTCTAATGGCAGGACTAATATCCGTTATCCGATCCCGGCCCGGTGGCCGAGCGGTCTGCGGTGGTAGGCCATCGGCTCGAAGGTCCCGGGTTCGAGTCCCGGCAGGGGCATGGATTTTAACAGCTAAAGGCTAATCGTGACGGGCCGATGTCCAAAGTTACTAGACTGGCCCATATAAAAATAAAGTTTACCAAAGTTTACGATGAGTAGTTATCCATCCTATATCCGGATAATCTTCTATCCAGATTTGGCCATCTCTTGTCTTCCCGTTTAACCAATTCCGTTTTACCTAACGAGGAAATTTTGACGTCATCAGTGCACAGCGTTATTATGTTTTTCGAAAATAAAATCCTGTTTTCATATGTTTGGTTAAACTTCACATGGCCGATCCAGAAGGGCTGCATATTAGAAAAACCTAAATTGTGATAAACAATAGTAGACCCTATTAATTTTGATTTAAAAAATAAATCAACATCAACCTGTCCAGCATCTTTTCTCGCTATCGCTACTCGGCATCTTACCATGGATTGGCGCTGTGATTAAGCTAATACATTTTCTTCTATTAACTTTTGACTTCTAGAGTGACCAGTTAAAAATTAATTTCTTTTAATTATTATTATTATATGCGGGTGATTCTAGCAGACATTCCAGCAGACAATTGTGAAAAACTACTAAAAACTTCATCTATATCGTCAAAAATCCACCCAAGCATCTGTTTCACAAACACGATACGATTCTGACACAATGATCAGGACGCTGATTTTGGAGAAAACTTCAAATAAATAAGAATGACTATTTTATACATGCATATAAATTTTGTTTCGAAAAGTAGTTTACTACTTATATATATGTGTGTGTGTGTATGAGCGTCCTGCGTAGCCTAGTCGGTAGCGCGCTCGACTTCAGTGCGAGCGGTACCGGGTTCGATTCTCGGTGGGGGCACAAATACTTCGGTGTTGACCCAGCATCGTGATGCAATTGGGGAGCTGCTGTGAATAAAAGACAGTGGCGATCACAGTTGGGAGCTCTCCCTTCCCAACCTGTCTGGTCAGCGTGGGAGCAGTAGACCAACTACTCCCTCCGGGGAGAGGCCTCATCCAGTAGTGGATCGAATATGACTGTGATATATTTATAAACATCTTAACAAGGGTGTTTTTCGTGTCAGGGGATGATGAAAGGAGAAATTACATAGAAACTTTCCGGAATTTCTGACATGAGAGTCTCTGCATTAGACGTATTTCTAAAGAAATCTACCTAACATGTAAAATAATCGCCCCCCTAAATTCCCCCTCCGCCATAAATTTCTATTGTTGTTGGTTTTCTTGACCTGATGATGTTTTCATTCGATTTAGCATACCAATAAACCTATAAATCGACACCTCACACGCCTATTTTACGCAACAATGAAATTCCAGTACTTTTCCCCTACCCCTTCTAGAACACCCTTTTCCCCTATAACTTTTATGCTCTATTCGGTTTTGTGAACCTCATGTCTAAGGTAATTTATTACCAAAGTTTCACGAATGCAGGAATTTTTTCCATTTTGGGGTCTATTTTTGGTTTATTTCACCTGCACGAAAAACGAGCTAAAACGAGTCGCACGAGCGAGCCAAATATCAAACTCGACTCGAGAAAATTACCTCTGGCTCGACTCGTGTCTATCCCAAATTTAAGCTAAGTTTGGGCCAGATAGGGTATAAAAGAAATGTTCTTAAAAATAGTTTTAAAAAGTTGGCAATACTGAGAACTAGGCAACCAGGAATATCTCAAACATATCAAAAAAATGGTTATCATCTTACAATATCTAGGATTCTATTTCTTTTTAATTAGTTGTATAAAAGTAAATCTTGCTTAAAGAGAGGTTAGCAGTATTATTAATTTCTGCCTTGAAAAAAAAATGCAAAGAAACAAGGCTTATATTTTATTTATCT
>JAGDQP010002638.1:882-53961 GCA_022664845.1 Lepisma saccharinum | reverse complement strand
CTACTACTACTACTACTACTACTACTACTACTACTACTACTACTACTACTACTACTACTACTACTACTACTACTACTACTAATAATAATAATAATAATAATAATAATAATAATAATAATAATGTACCTGTCTTTAAGTAAGAACATATGCAATATGCTAATCTTAACATCCCGTGCCAACAATATGAAGAAACACAGGGAACTACTACTTGACCCCCGCGTGGAAAATTCTCTGGCTACACTCATGTGTTTTCAGCGGATGTTTTCTCACTGTTTTCAGCGGATTTGGATCAGTATTGCGAGAAGTTCAATTGTATGACCTATGAAATTTTCCCAAATGTTTTTATAAGACGAGGCTCATTTTCGAGGTTCTCCTAACATTAACTTTCCAGTGGATTAAGCGGAGACCTTTATCTACTCTCATCTCATCTGTACACTCTTCTTTCGGAATTCAAACTATTTGGGCGAGAAAGAATGTCATTCTCCGGTTGGAAAGCGGTGATTACGTATTCATTTTTATTTATACGTAATGTCATATTATTCATGCTCATTTCGACTAACCTTTACTTTAGAGAATTTCTGGAGACAACTCTCACTTCCTTTCTGGAGTCCCTTGCGCAATCATTGCACAATTTCGGAATATGCTTGCTGTGATGGAGCAGCTTTAAAGACTTTGATAGTGGCATGCTTCACCATCTCTATTGTTAATAGAGTTGAAAATACAATGTTAATTTTCCACGCTTTCGGCAGCCTGTATGTCCGAAATATTGTGAAATTTCCATCCCTATAACAAATATGGGCGAATGAGGATAGATGTGAGCAATAAGTAGTTCAGGGACTAGGAACAGCCAGGATTTTTTCTGGAACATTGTAGAATAATTATGCAAAATTTGTTGGGGACATGTTGAACGGTATAGAAGTCTTTAGTAGTCGTTCAAATATCACGTAAGCTTTCAAGGGAGGAAGTAGTTCAACCTTGCTCATTTTTTCTGAGGGGGTTGGTCCGAGGAATCCTTACAGAAGATTCAGTTAAAATCATATTATTGTAGGTATAAAGTTTTAAATATATTTTGAATTACAAATAAAACTTTACGAGTCTTAACTCAACACAAGGGAAGATATGATATATCTTCTAATTTTTGCTTACAAGGGCGGAGGGAATCTAAAATGACTAAAAATTCTTACCTAATACCTCAAGATTTCCTTACCAAATAAACACATGTGTTAATACTTACATATGCCGACTTTTATGTACTAGATTACGCATGTGTTTAATGTGTCGGGATGAATTTCTATAAAGTTAGTTTATGGGTATTAGAATCGTTGTTCGTCTGTTTGGTTTTCCTTTCCTTTTGCTTCCTGTTCATTCAGATCATTTTCTCCCTTTTCTTTTGTTTATTTCCTTTTCTTATCACTTCATTCTTTTTATGTTCTTTCTATCTCTCTACCCACTCTCACTCCAGTAACACACACGTTGATAACACCGTTGAGTTTGCCCGCCTCTTTTACGTTTCATTCCCTATACATTTAGTTCAGTTTTACATGATCAGACAAACCTTGCTATATAATAAAAGGGTTGGGAGTTATTTCAACTGATAACGTGCTTAAAATTGTAATACCTTTCAATATTTGAATTGTCAAAAGAGATTGTGACTGACTTTAAAAGTTATTACTGTATAATATCTCTCGTCAAAAATTAATAGCAGCATTTTAGTTGTTATTTGTATGTTTAAAAACAGGGCAATTCCTTTCTTACCTCAATAAAAACAATTAATATCCTTGTGTTTTGAGCATTAGGAGGTGAAGGGGTCTTTTATTAATTAAATATAAATATACGGCAGTACACATTAATTATCATATATACCAAACTAGAACTTATTTCCCATGGAAAACGTTAATTAAAAAAAAGTATTGTAAAAGCATGTAGCGTCTATCATTAAAATAGAGAGTAAGCATGTATTGACTGATATAATAATGTCTCCGCTAAAGCTACGTAATAGCAATAAGACTTGATATATGTTTTGTTAATTATATTATGAGCTGTAACGTATGTGACCCTTCCTTCCTTCCTCACCATTCATCTAATGCTGTCATTAAATAGCCCGGCTTCAAATATTCTTCCTCCCACGATTAATTTTTACATCCAGAAGTAACATATTAAAGTAATTATTTAGTACTAATTGTACAGTTGTAAATTTGGTCATGCGCAAGGAATAAAGTCAATTGTTTATTTGGAATGAAAGCTCTCATTATTTGAAGCAACTAACACAAGAAAACAAAGTAATGAATCATTCTTATCGAATAAAAGTTAGTAGTTACATAAACGATCCTAATTTTGTTTGAATAACGTGCCCTGTAATTTTGTTTCAATGCGATAAATGTAATGTAAAATGGTATTTGTTGATTTGACAACAGGATACTTACTACCTACCGCCGGTCGAAAGAACGATTACACACTGAAACAGTGTTACCACACTTGGTACAATTGTACCAGCCCTTTTGTCATTCATCATGTTGGTACCACGCTGGCATTTTCAGCCCCTTTTGTAAAAGGTTTGTACGATTCTACCCAATTCGGCAGCATTTAACAATTACTTGTCATATTTTCAAACGTGTGAGTAAGATTTGTCCTGCATCTAACGTTATTCATACTGTGTGTTGTACTCTTTAAAAATACTGTTGAACATTTATTATGTGACGTTGCACCCGGCACCGCCTAACGCTTACAAACTTTGTTGTGTGGAAAATCCGTATTTCGGAGTTCAGACTATACCGGAGAACAAATGACGCCAGATGGGTGCAGGCGCGTGATCGAGAAAGAGGCAGTGTTGTGGAATTTTTAGCTTGCAAGTTGTAGATTTTAGCAAAAATCAGAAGCACACATACACGTTGAATTAAGTGTTGAATTATTATTCTGAAGAAGACCAGCGTGTGCTCAAGTGAGTCTATAGTTTATGTGCCGCTGCAAAGATTAAAAAATGATAACAGCACGAAAATTACATTGACGTACTTGCTGGCTTACCGGGCGAAGTTTACTAGTGACGGCATATTGACGAATATATAGATATCCGAAACTTTTGCTTTTCATAGATCTATATCGATGAGTTGAAACAAACATAATGCACAGGCCTAAAGTTAGAGTAGGGACGATCATACGTGGGCAAAAATATTTTACTTTTTGACAACAGATTTAGTAGAAAAGTTGCATGCAAAATCTTACCAACTGCCGGCTCATATGTATAATGGTATCCCAGCTGGACAGGTACGGTTATCGTATTGTTGAAATAAGAGCTCCATACATGAATAAACCGTCAAATTTTACTTGTTGTATACGTAGTAGGATATGTCTAGTAATCGTCGTGCAGATAGTGCAACTAGGCGTCAGGCAGAATTTAATGCTAGAATACTGAAACTTGCAACGTTTGTTCTTTTCCTCACCGTTACCTTACAACTGAAGGCCCTGCGACGACAAATGTGTTTTACCGGTATTTCCTCACTATCTGCATTTGACTACCCATAGCATGAAAATCACTCTTCATTGCTTTTTCAGTAATTCTTTACAAGAACTCCTTCTGTCATAGAGCATTCAGAACTTTTCAAAATGCTATGTTTTGCTTCCTATAGCCATGAAAGACTCTAAATTGCGTGCAAAATGTGGAAAAGGTTCCTAAAGTCGAAGTTGTAATGTTTCATTAACATGACAAATTCTACTACAGCAACCATTTTTGTTTTCATTTTTGCACACATTTTAGGCTCTTTCATGGCTGTAGAAAGCAAAACATAGCATTTTGAGGAGTTCCGAGTGCAGAAACAATGTCTCTATGCATGTCGCGTGTGCAATTAAAAAAAAAAAACATCCAACATGATTTGCCTAACCTCCAAGTGCCCTTTGAATCTATTTTTTATTAACTTTCCTAATGCGTATGTATATAAGAAGCAAGTGTCCTGATAACGCTTAATTTTCCACGCGAGATAGGAAGTTCTTGATATCAATTAATCAAAATAAGTTCGTTAGAAACGTACAACTCCATATAACAGAAGCCATATAATAGTGGTTTCACTGCCCATACAAATCATTTTATCTTATATATACAAGAAGGAGCTCTTGTAAAGTATAACCGCCTTAATCCTCTCAAACGATCTCTCTTGCGTCGTACTAATTACGCATTTTGAAATTGTAAACACTCCAATGACAGGGCTACGTTAGGTTAAATAGTTATTTTATATTTCCGCATTTTGAAATTCTACACACTTGACTAAGATAGGGTTTGGTTACGTGTGGTTAGGTTAGGTGAGGTGCGGTCAAGTCAGGTGTGGGTTAGGTTAGGTGTGGTTAGATGAGGACAGGTTTAGGTGTGGTTAGGTGGAGTATTTTTCCAAGGGTCATTGTTAAGAAAGTGCTCCCTTTTAATCATTTCCATACATGTGTTTTTTATCGCAGCTATAATACTGGATTCAGTTATATAAAATGTAAGCTTTCTGCACGTATCTGTTACAATTTAACTTAATTGCAGTGTTACAGCTGCAATACAGTTTTCTCCATGGCAAAAACCTTTTAGAAAAGAGCACTTTCGCGACTTGGACTCTTGGAAGTGGAGGGGGCAGTGTTCTAGAACTTTGGCTCTTTTACTTTCGTGTTATACAGCCATGTGTTATACTGGTGTAGAAAAAATGAATTGAGCCCACTTTGCTTCAATTTGGTACTATTTTTCAGCCCACTTCAGAGCTAAGACTGTGGCAACCCTGCACCGAAAGAAACTAACATGAATCCTGCTGTACAACGGAAGGAGCTGCTGAGTGAGTGAATACAGATAATTTGGTTAAATACACATACTTAGTTTGATAGAAGTAGTGTACTAAAATTTCTGAAGTAGTATCGTTGCCTTGAAGAGGTGATAAGTTGTGTTATAATGTTAACAAGAGTTTAGGTGTTCAGTTAATGGCGCCATCTGTTTCCAGAGAAGGACATTCTTGGTACAATCTGAAGGTAAATTTAAATTTACTATCTATTGTGGCTGTATTTTTTCATGAGAAAAATTTATTTTGGTTAAGGGAATCATATGAAAGCACAAAGGAAGCAGAGCCGCAACGGGTCACATGATCAAGTTTTTCATCCGGTGACCGGGTGTACGTTTTTGACCCGTCTGACCCGATGATTCTAATTTGACCCGGTGACCTGGAACGCAAGACAGAGATTATATTCTTGGCTAATTATACACTGTTCCGTTTGATCAGTATTTCTCTCAGATGGTGACCTAGACAGGGTGACCCCAAGAGAACGAACATTTTTACACTAAAATATTCCTAACAATAGTAACATCACATGGAAATATTGTCATATTCTCGAGAAGAATATAAACACTCCGAGGAATGAACAAATAACTGCCGCTGACTGAGGTCGTATGGCCTGAGGCGTATTTAGTACTTGATAATCTGGCTGTCAGATCACCAGTTAAAACTGACCCGGTTTCAACTCTGACGGGAATAGAGAAATATGTCATTTTTATTAACTTTCAAATCGATCGATCATCATCGGAAACATTTCGTTATACGTTCATAAATTGTGTATGCTTCCGGTGAATGAAGGCTTCACGGGCCACTATTTAATAAAGACCCAGTGGTGGTATCGTAGCCACAGCTTTGTATCCCAGTGGTGGTGCATAGGACCGCATCGCTGGTTCAACACAATCCGACACGTAACTAAGTAGGTTCAGCTGACCAGAGTAGATTTGACCTGACTCATTTGAAAACTCTATCCACTGGGGACAAACTGAATGTGTTAGTTTGAAATTCGCGTAGAAGGAAGATTGGTCGTGTCGTATGGTTTTATCTTAAAAGAAAAAACTCAACAATACGTTAAACTATAGGTCCCAACGATTAGATGTTATCATTGGTTCACGTTTTTGGAATAGTATTTACACAGAAGCCTGGTCTTAGAAGAGTGTTCTCCAAGGAACATAATCTTTTGGATATGGAACGGACTTAGCCGTAACTGCCTGTGTTGCCTATAAATATCTTAAAAATTAAAGTTTCGTTGTTAAGATTTGGATTAGGACATAAAGGTTTTAAGTTATATATCAATGCATCGACATTCAAATGAGTATGCAACATTACATAACAATATACTAATTCAAGCACAACGACAATTTACAAATTTCAGTACATAAGTAAATGATTTTCTTGGCAATTGTAGGAACAGGTCTAAGTAATATCGAGGAATGTTAACATAAAAAAAAAATATTGAATTTTCATGCCTTCGGATATAGTCGAAAATGGTCTGCATCCCGTTGCTCTACGAACACAGCTGCAAAGAATTGTACGTATCTTGATGTCACAACAAAAATAAGGTAAATAGAACACGTGTCAACTGAAATTCCAGTCCGCTATGACTACGTTAACAAAATTGTCTTGTTATTCGTCCTGTAAACCCCCATTCAAACAAATTTACTGTTCAAATTACTTGACTGTTCCTGACCAAACTGTGCAATGTATGTTCAAAATTCTATTGAACACTACCAAACCTGGAAGGGTCACATTCATTTCGTCAACAATCATTTTGTCAACACCACCTTCTCGACAAGTACGTTTCGTCGACAACTCATTTTGTCCACAGGCACGTTTCGTTGATAGCTCATTTTGTCGACAGGTATGGTTAGTCGGCAGATCACTTTGTCGATAGGTACATCTCGTCGACAACTCATTTTGAAGACAAGTAAGATTTCTCCAGTAATAATTTTGTAAATATGTGTCAGTAGAAATAGAGAAACTTTCACTGAATTCCAAGATGGCGGCAATTATGACGTTATGAGCCACGCAGCTTGGCTGGAGGTGACTTGAGGTGACCTAAGACGTGTTTGTATAATACTACAAGGGAATTTTGGCGAGAAAAATAACGTCGTACCAGACGTGACTCAGCGAAGATGTGGTACGGAAATTTCCATCACGTGACAGCACAGGATAGAGCTGGCAAGATGGGGAAATTAGCTGACGTTGTTTGTACTAGATCGCGATAGAAAAAAATACTGATGACGTAATCTAAGATGGCGCCTAGA
This sequence comes from Lepisma saccharinum, assembly GCA_022664845.1. NCBI lineage: Eukaryota > Metazoa > Arthropoda > Insecta > Zygentoma > Lepismatidae > Lepisma > Lepisma saccharinum. The sequence continues at coordinate 46,910 of JAGDQP010002638.1, read as the reverse complement.
AAGGACATTCCATTATAAGATGAGGAAAGAAGAAAGAAAAAGCGTTGGTAAACAAATTCGTGAAAAGCAAACAAACAGAATAGGTAACTAAATCGATTAAAAAAGCAAAGGAGGAAGCAAACAAATAGGGTTGGTAACCAAATCTATGAAAACAAAAGAGCAAGACAGAGTTGGTAACAAAAATGAATAAAAACAAGCGACTAAAACAACAGCGTTGGAAACAACATTCAATAAAAACAGAAAGACTGAACAGGCTTAGAAACAACGAGCAAATCCTTGGAAAGAAATCCTTGGTCATGGAAAGAAAGAGACAAAAGTTGAGAACAAACTCAATGAATGAGCAAGAGAGGGCAGAAATGGGGAAAAAGTGAAAGCATAAATAAGCGTACTTGCTTTCTTTTTGCTAACAAATAAGTACATTTTTTAAGTTGGTATGTTTTCATCACCGTATTTTTTATTTCCCAGGTTTGGCTTCTTGTAGTAACTGAATTTTTTTAGCACTTTTTATATACTATAAAATACAGTAAAGCAACTTTAAGAATTTGTTATTAAGTTAACAATGATTATGAATTCATCTTTTGTTTGTTTAATTTATCTTTGCTAGAGCGAAAATATATATTTAAGAACATTCCTGAATAAAAGAAGAAGCGTTATTTTATCATTAAAATTGTTGATAGGATAATACGAAAAAAACTAATGCCATCTATTGACCAATTTTTAAAGTAGGGTAGAGAATGTGGTTTTAGATCAGGATTTGAATAGGTTTGAATGTTTCTTGTATATAATGAGTATTCATGACTTTTGATCAGGATAACCTAATTGTAATGCCTGTTTCAATTGAGTATTCAGTAAAATCATTAAGATCACAACTTTACATGAAAACCACGCAGAAAGTTTGGTGCCGAGTCATGTGTAGATGTAGAAAGGTCCTATATTTTGCTGGTGTAGTAGCTAACGAAACCATTCCAAAATGTTACGAATTTCTGAACACTCCTAGTCTGAACAATATGTTTGACTACTTGCATTTTAAAGTGAAATGATTTAGTGAGAAGGTATATTCCTTTCATTTTTTTCCTTAAAATTGTAGTAATCATATTTTGATGCTGCACTACGGAGCGGCTTCAGAGAAAAGCGTAAAACTGTATATGAATATTAACACACGAGTAATAATACTACGTAACCACACTAGTAGGACCTCCTCTTGTAATTTCGTAAAAGGGCGAACAGACAGGTCAATTTCTTCCGTCTCCTTCAAAGGTACGAAAATGTGTACAATATCCCGTGCGTAGCTTCATTTCGTGCCCCCTCCAGCCGAGTATCAGTGAATCTTTCAACGCCTTAGTTACGGTATTCAGCTCTATAGTACTTGGTGATACCAGTATTAGTATTTGAACATACTTACAGTGTAGTCAATGCATTCCTTTTTTAAGTGCTATTCCTTTCGATACATTATCAAAGATTCTTATTCCGTTTGGTTTTGTTTTGATTAGTGTAATTCCATTCAGTAGGGAGTGGTTTCAGGGGGAAATGTAAAAAACTATTTGAATATTGACACACGAGTTGTAATACTAAATAAGCATAGCAAAAGCTACATACTAGCAGGACCTTCTCTTGTAATTTCGCAAAAGGGGGGTCAGACAGCTCAATTTCTCAAATACCCCTTCGAAGGTGCGAAAATATGAACAATATCGCGTGCGTACCTTCATTTCCTGCCCACTCCCCACTATCAGTCCCTCTTTCTACGCCTTAGTCATGGCGTTGAGCTGTGGAGTACTTGCTAATATAAAAGAATTAGTATTTGATCATACTTACAGTGTAGTCAAGCATCAATTATTGTTCATATTCTATTACATTTTCAATGATATTAGAATTTCTGTCTTATTCCAATTTCACTCTTATCCAATTCGATAACATTCAATTACTTTTCGTCTTTCTCTAATCGATGTAACGCCTTTCTCTGCACTTTTCATACGGAAATGTGTACAATATCCCCTCCATACCTTTATTACCTTCCCCACTCCAGCGCGGTATTAGTGCCTCTTTCTACAGCTTATTAGGGCATTGAGCTGTATAGTGCTTGCTGATATTAGCATTTGAACATAATTTTATTGTAGTCAACCATCAATTAATGTTGATATTCTATTACCCTTTTAATGATATTAGAATTTCTGTATTATTCCAATTTTCAGTATTATTCCATTCGATAATATTCAATCGACGTAATGCCTTTCGTTACATTTTGCAAACGACCTTATTACTCGGAAGTGTTCTGTCATATTCATTTTCAAGGTTATTTCATTGAATTTGAAGACCATTCCCACACAAGTATACTCCTTAACTGTAAATAAGACTAACAAGTGGCTAGCTTCCAGTACTTGTGAGTAAAAAGGACAAAAATAGTATTGATTAGTTCTGTTATCACACACAGTTATTCGATATGAAGGTGCATGAAGTTATAAACACTAAATAGATTATCGAGCGACTTATTCCAACTTGCAAATTAATGTGCTAAAATATTTTTAATGATGTTTTCATGTATTACCTGATTGATCTGCTCTTCATCGACTCAAAAATAAAAAAATATACTTTCCATCAGCTGAAAAGGTCGAAATTGGAATGATATTTTTGTATATAATCAGCCGGATCCAATGGTGGAAGTCTCCCTTAGTTCTAATGGCATCGTGGCCGGATTCAACGGTGGAAGTCCTCCGTCAGTTGCAATGACATCGTTGCCAGATCCAACGTCAGCCACTATAAACACAAAAGTGCAACTTTTTCTACATTATCTTCAATTACTAAGCATGAAAACGTGGAGCACAGGTAACACAGATTCGATAACCAATGGTGATATGGACTTTCTTCATATTTACTATCGTCATGTTTTTATGAAAGAGATGCTTTAAATGCGAAGAAATAATAGGTCATTTTTCAACACAACAAGTTGAGCTTAATTAATGATTAAAACAACCAATCAATTTTTTCCACTGCTGCCATCTTCTGAGTAAAAAGTTAAAACTAACCTTAGGTGATTTTGAAGAAAGCTTATATTCGCCTTTTGTAAATTAGATACAGTTTTCTGTACTATTAATGCTATCTTACTAAAAAGTATTCTAATATCGAAATAAGGCTTTGCGTTTATACTAGTATCATGATAGGAATGTAAAAGTATGTTGTATCAAACTTAACTTGCTTATCCTACTTTTACAAGCATTGTGTAAATAATTACCTAGAGCGTTCCGTAGAGTAAAGAATCTGTTTGTAATAACTTGTTTAGATTACTAATATTTTTCCGTTGGTAAAATTATGTGTAAAACTAACTTCCCGTCAGACTATCAAACTTAACCTGCTTCTAGTATCATTGATTGTCCATCCTTCCATCCAATGTGTTCACTCTGGTGGTCGTAGAAGTTTCGATCCGAGTCTACAGACTTCAAAGAAAGGAAATTTCTTATATATGAGATATTAGAAATTATTCCACCTATGTGTGAATAAGAAAGTCAGGTACTGTCTTTTCTTTTATTACACAATTGATGGTAGGAAAGTCCAAGTATTCGTGAAAATCAACTCTTAAGCTAATTAAGACTTCCTTCTTTTTAGAACCATGCTTCCTTTTCTTACACTTTCCTCAAACACTTAATTTAAACCAATCTTAATATTTACTTTCTACAATCATAAGGTAGTTGAAAGATCGAGGGACATTCTTCTATCTCTAGGGACCTTTTTACATCTACACATGACTCGGCACCAAACTTTCTGCATGGTTTTCATGTAAAGTTGTGATGTTAATGATTTTACTGAATACTCAATTGAAACAGACATTACAATAAGGTTATCCTGATCAAAAGTCATGAATACTCATTATATACAAGAAACATTCAAATCCTGATCTAAAACCACATTCTCTACCCTACTTTAAAAATTGGTCAATAGATGGCATTAGTTTTTTTCGTATTATCCCTTTAACAATTTTAATGATAAAATAACGCTTTTTTTCTTTTATTCGGGAATGTTCTTAAATATACATTTTCACTCTAGCAAAGATAAATTAAACAAACAAGAGATGAATTCATAATCATTTTTAACTTAATAACTCATTCTCAAAGTTGCTTTACTGTATTTTATAGTATATAAGAAGTGCTAAAAATTTTGAAAGTTACTACAGTTACCTGGGAAATATAAAATACGGCGTTGGAAACATACAAACTGAAAAAAATTACATTTCCTACCAAAGAGTAATGAAGTACCCTTATTTATTCTTTCACTTTTTCCCCATTTCTGCCCCTTCTTGCTAATGCATTGAGTTTGTTCTCAACTTTTGTCTCTTTCTTTCCATGACCAAGGATTTCTTTCCAAGGATTTGCTCGTTGTTTCTAAACCTGTTCGGTCTTTCTGTTTTTATTGAATGTTGTTTCTAACGCTGTTGTTTTAGTCGCTTGTTTTTATTCATTTTTGTTACCAATTCTGTCTTGCTCTTTTGTTTTCATAGATGTGGTTACCAACCCTATTTGTTTGCTCCCTCCTTTGCTTTTTTAATCGATTTAGTTACATATTCTGTTTGTTTGCTTTTCACGAATTTGTTTACCAACCCTGTTTTGTTCTTCTTTTCTCATCTTATAGAGGAATGTCCTTTCTAGGCGCCATCTTAGATTATGTCACCAGTATTTTTTTCAATCGCGATCTGGTACAAACAACGTCAGCTAATTTCCCCATCTTGCCAACGCTATCCTGTGCTGTGACGTGATGGAAATTTCCGTACCACATCTTTGCTGAGCCACGTCTGGTATGACGTAATTTCTCTCCCCAAAATTCAGCCGTAGTCTTATAGAAGCACGTCTTAGGTCACTTCAAGCCACCTCCAGTCAAACTGCGTGGTTCATAACTTCATAATTGCCGCCATCTTGGGATTCAGTGAAAGTGGCTCTATTTCTACTTAAGTCCATCAACAGCTAAAATTTTAGGCTATTCATTTTGCCTACAGCTAACTTGCGTCAGGGGTTTGTTACCGGAAATTTAATTTATATTCATGTAGCAAAGTAGTCACCAAAATAACTAAATTTGTAATTTTCGTATTTCTTATATAGTTCACGATTTCGTATTTTACCGTGAAGGGTATCGGGGTAAAACAGGGAATGTTCAATTCTAGCAATTTTCTGCTTTATAGCTAATTCTGTTGGGGAAATTCGGAACTATTAAACTGTCAAATAACGAAGGCCAACACTTTTAAATGACCACATAAGGGAATATTACCTTTGTCAAGCGATTAATGTATTCAATCTTGATTTTCTCAATTTACCTGTTTTGTGACATTTCTTGTTTTCTCTCGTTACTCTTCAAGTATTATGTAGACAGTGTACTTTTGATTATGGCCAATAGATGAACATTGTCACTGTTAAATAGAAAACTAAGTTATCGTCTGTCATCGTTTGTTATTATTTTGACAAGTTTTGACTGAATTCTTTAGAAAGTATTTTGCTGTAGTGTTCTGAGTATATTAAAATTTACATTATGAAATCTTGTTTCTATTTCAGTTGTGTAAGTTAAAAAACTGTTGAAAGCGTAATAAAGGAACCTCGTTTTGTAAACCAATTGTATGCAGTAACTATTTTATGTCACATAATGGTTTTAGTTTGTTATGGAGTATCATGAGCAACAAATTTACTAAATCAAAATCAAAATTTTACTGCTCGATGTTAGAAATACAAGTTATTATTTTGCTCCTGTATTAAATACATACTGTTAAAGCATAACTCAACGTTTCGACTACGTCTGTAGCCTTTAACAACTGTACTGTTAACGGAATATTTTTTAAAAAATATGTAAATACTTATTGTTGTTAGACCATATGTATTCGATTGATAATAACTTTTTTTCTTTAATTCTATACATGTTAATGACGTTTATCCATTCTTGGTTTACGCTTCCGTATTCGTTTCCACTAATATTATTCGAAATGTAGCAAATGCGATATTCTTCTCTATACACAATAAATGTTGCATGATTGATGTATGTGCGCGTCTATTGAACTTGGTATTGAAACACAGACTAAAGTCATTTAGTCCAATGTCCGTACGGGCGTAAGCCATAGTGCTGTTACCGGCCATAAAATTCATTTTATCTTATCCAATGTCCGATTTGTACAATTTCCATAGAAGTGGGGGGGGGGGGATTTTTCTCAGAAAGTAGAATACCGTTTTTATCTGTTCATATCCCAGGCTTGGAGGATATTTCAGAAAGCATAGCCAGGGAAGACTTTTGCAGAGAGGGGGAAATTCCATCTATCCCTCGCTACAAATCGAACACTGATTTAATCATTACTGTTCAACAGCAGATTGACTAAAAAAGGAAACTATCACCACTGTAACAGGTATTTGCTTACTATCTTTGAAATCTCAACAAAAGAATCCAAAGACGAAATATCATCCTTGAGATATAGAATACTGACCAACAAGTAGAAAATCCATAACAATTTTCGACTCCAGATGAAACTTAAATTATTTTCTTAAAAAATAAGAAACTTATATCTAACATGTAAGTAATAATTACTATTTCTATCCTAAGCTCAAAGAATTTTATTATTTCCTTTTTTTCACTCAGTTAGTACTAGACTGTGCTACCACTTAAGCGGTCTCTTTACGGTATCACTTTATTTCCTACTTTCCATCATTCATGTCTGTAGGTTCTTCGAGATAGTAGCTAGGTCTAAACGATTCCACTAACTGCGTCAAATTCTAAGATAATTTTCACAAACGACATTATTTTCAAAACATGAAAATTAATTGAAGTCCTGAAAATTGAGTGACTTCATTATTTATTACTATTTCTTAATATTGATTGGGTCTGCAATTTGTCGAATTCTAAGATTTTACCTGGTATGTAATACATTTCAGATACCTGAAAATTAGTCCGAAGAATACTATATTCCCAAACATAAATAACTTCCAAATTTGCTTTAAAATTAAAATGGGTTTGAAACTTACAGTAAATTCTAAAACCGTATTAATCGATAACATTTTTATACGCAAACCTGACTTGCGGCAAATTGCTGGAAACTTAGAAATTTAATTAATTATCATCAGTATTCCGCCGAAAGCAGCAGTTCCTTGAAGGTAAGCTAAGCCTTCTCTATTCATCCCGATCTTGCTCTATCCTTTTTATTTCAACCAACGAATTATCTTCCTTAATATTGTCAAGGAGTTAGATTCGTCTTCTTCCTCTTCCTTTCTTTCCCTTAACCATACATTCAATTGCATTGCTCAGTACACATTCTCTGTGCAGTCAATGTCATCTTGCTCTTCTTTATTGTCTTCAGGATTGTTCGTCCCTCGCCTGCTCTCTTCAACACTTCATAATTAATTAAATTTCTAAGTTTCCAGCAATTTGCCGCAAGTCAGGTTTGCGTATAAAAATGTTATCGATTAATACGGTTTTAGAATTTACTGTAAGTTTCAAACCCATTTTAATTTTAAAGCAAATTTGGAAGTTATTTATGTTTGGGAATATAGTATTCTTCGGACTAATTTTCAGGTATCTGAAATGTATTACATACCAGGTAAAATCTTAGAATTCGACAAATTGCAGACCCAATCAATATTAAGAAATAGTAATAAATAATGAAGTCACTCAATTTTCAGGACTTCAATTAATTTTCATGTTTTGAAAATAATGTCGTTTGTGATGCCTACATTTGAAAGGCTTCGATTTTTTTTTTTCTTCGTTTCGTGGAGTCCACGTTTCTTCTTCATACAACATAATACTATATATAAAACATTTAAATTATCTCTTCCTCAATTCTTTGTTCGTCCATCCGCAGAAGAGTGAACGAGTGTCTCGCCATCGATATTCTCACCTTTATCTCTTTTTCACATTTTACATTCTCACTTACAATACTCCACAAACACGTGAGGCTGTCGTAGTTAAAAAAAGTGATGTGTATATCCTGTATTTATTCTATTATGTATTTTATTTTTTCGTCTTCATTTATAGTAAAAAATTTCCTCACATGTCTCGAGACCGGATTCGAACCTGCAATCTTGTGATTTTTGCCTATTGTGTTTTCCATTCCACCGTCAATTTATCCATTAAAAATAATAGTCAATTATGCATTTCATTAACTCAGACATGGAATGTGGTGACATTGACAGACTTTACGTTACAAAATGACGTTGTAATGCCTCAGGCAACTCTGACGGCAGTCAGATCGTGTAATTCGGAAACGCCACCAATAAGGGACCCTAACCTGGAAACCACCCCGACTGGTAGACGTCACGGTAATATTCTCCGACCCAGCATTTACCTTAGTCACAAATTTTGCCACAAACGAGGGAGGAATAAAATAAAATATAATCGGACTTCAATAAATAAAATTAAATAAAACGTAGAACCACTCAGCAGAAGCCCAGACGAATGACCGAGGGAGCGAAGGCCGGTCGAACCAGATACTACCCCATGCAAACAGAACATGCGGAGATAGCAATATCATCCCAAAAGCTGCACCGGCCGTAATACAGTGGAAAAGCATGTAAAAACCCAATATAAGCATATCTCAAAGGGGAAAATAAAATCAGAAATATAAGCTTACATCACATTCTGCATTCTCCAAGGTCGAGCACAATTCTCATAGGCGATGCAGAAAAATAACAAAAAAGCATGAGCAGGAAAGCATCTCATCGCAGCACAGAGAAGCGAAGAACAAAAGACATGGAACCTCAGTGATCAAGTAGTATTTAGGGATCCTTAACTTTCAGTAGCCAGGAAAAGCTAGTCACACACTGTAGAATATATTCATGATCATGAGAATCACACACTCCAAAATAAGCTAAAAAAGCAGGAAACCCATAAAACGATGGATGGATTGGAATTGGATGGTACTAAGTGACGTGAGCTCTGAGTGACTTGATGTCTAAGTCACGAAGAGTTGAACAATAGAAGAAAATGAACGGTTTAAATATATTTCGAGTAAACGCAGTAATATAAATTTTCCTTAATTTTTAATTTAATTTTAAAGCTCTTAGATAGCTTTGGCTCAGTCCGGATGAATGATGATGAGAGAATTGGTAAAATGAAGAAAGTGAGAGGAAACGGGAGTACCCGGACAAAACCTACGCACACAGTGTTTATCCAGCACAAAGGCCACGTAGCACGAGCCAGGATCGAACTGAGGACCCTACGCACCAGAGGTGCTCTCTACCACTGAGCCACCGCGGCCCTAGATTGTCCTTAATGTTCAAATAGAACAGTCAAAGTGGTGTCCGATTTGTAACATTACGTTTTAAATATATGATTAGATCTTCTTAGTGCAAATATTCTAATAAGTATTATTCAATCTTGCCCTTCCAACATTTTTTGAAATGACGCAACCTGCACAAATCCTGGCCAGAACGCTGGGGACTTTCTTCAATGCTTCCATGTCTGACGCTCTGAGGTGCGCTCGACCTTTTACCACAGTATCTTTAGTTTTCCTGGGCACCTTGTGAGATTAAGGCAGTTAAGCGTGGGAATGATCACCCCACATGACTTCGTGCCGTATGTCGAGAATATGTGAATTACTGCCTTCATATTTCCCAAGTAATATTCATGGAATGTGCGCGTCGCACAGAGAATGCTTTTAACTCTTACTATGAAAATTCTGACTTTGTTCTTTTTTCGTGTGTTCATGGAGTTAGTTTCCTCACTTTGTGGTTTTTCTAACTTTCTTCACTTCTCTACATTTTTCTTACGTAAAAATCGCCGGCTTTAGGATCGGCTCGCGTGTCACTTGACATCTGAGATCTGCGAGGTAGTAATAGTCACAGATACGAAATTTCCACAGTGATCACACATCAAGAATATATGTTTTTGCATGTAGAAATCTGAGATCACGTGTTGGATGTACACTAAAAAAAACACAGTAGAAATAAGATCTCTTGTGTTCTTTTTGGTTTTTGGTTTTCAGTTGCGAAACATGGATAATAAATTGCAAAGATGAACTCCTTAAATTGTTGTAGCTTTTAACTAGGCAATTGCACAAACAATAAGTTCTTCTATAGTGTAAAGCTAGCAGACGCTCCGACGTAGTCTGTTACAGAATAGAAAATTACCTAATACATAATTTTTACACAAAAAAGCTTCAAAAATAAATTTAAAAATGAAGCAATTCAAAGACCCTCCCTGATGTCTAAAGAAAGTACCGACGTGGCGTCCTTGTGTACCCTGGCTCCATTAAATCCTTACCAATTCCATTTTACGATGTTATAATATTCGTGGTGAATCAAAGACAAAAAAGTGTACTCAAAATCTACTCTAATGTTTACCGCCAGGACGTTCTTCAAGAAGCCATACTCAAATCCTGCAACGGGCAAACTTTTTATTCTTGATAGAATTAGATTTCCAATGTATCCTAATATTGCCAGCTGAAAGCCTGGATTGTATCAAGTATAGAAATCATAATCACTATTTCTCCTCAAATCACTATTCCCTGTGGTTGCCAGCACGTCATACTAATGTAAATGAAATAGCTAAATAATTAGAACATTAAATTCAATACAGTTATGCCTTTGGAAATAAGACTTGTTTCGGTGCTTCACTAATTTTTATGTCCCGGGCCGCTACTGCCTTATACTCCTCATTCACCACAACGAGTAGAGAGGATAAGAAGACTGCATAAGTGCATATTGCTGAAAATATACTTGTTCACACTTTTCGATTTATTATGAACTACGAAAGGGGATTCTAAGACTAACAGTTGCTTATAAGTTTCAATCTATTACTTGTTATGCTATAGATACAAATATTTTGTTCCTGGTTCAGCGGTGCACTCGTAAGTTTTTCAGTCCCGGAACGTTTCAAATTTTACCATATGTAATACCAATAACTGTGAAGTGAGGAATAGGCATAAAACAAAATTGCTAATTGGAATATTTTTATTTTCAAAAAGCATTACCGCAACGGCGCATTCCGGTACCAGTACATCTCTGTCCTGGTTGGGATGATATTCGGAGTCAACGATGGGGGATGAAATCCTCACAAACCAGGGAATATCTCTGGTATCCCCCCTCCAACAAATCGAACACTGCTTGTTCACTGAGAGAAGTACGGTGAACAGTTTTGATTTGTCTCTAAATAAGATTCACACTACCGGAAAGGATTTCCTTCGTCACCTAGAGGGACAGGGAAGACGACTACTTACAAGTACATCAACTTCATTTTTATATGGGCTCAGTCTAGTAACTTTAACTTCGGCCTGTCACGATTCGCCCGTTAGCCATTAAAATCCACACTTATGCCCCTGCCGGGACTCTCGAAGTCGTTGGCCTACCGCCGTAGACCTCACGGCTACCCGGCCGGCACTTGATCCTCAAAATGTTCTACATGTTTCTCAAAATTCTGAAGGAAATCCTCACTCACTAGATGGAGAGGCAAAGATATCAATTTGGACATTCTATTGAAATCAGAAGGGAGAAGGGCAGGTTTTCTTTTTAAATATCTCGTTTGTTATACCACACAAACGCCGGAATAGTACCTGAACTAATAATATTGTCGCTGCCCGTGGAAAGGTCATCAGGCAGGGTGCCTGATGTGGGTCATACCTCAGACACAGGGCCGTATCCAGAGGTGAGGGGGTTCTGAAGGTCCGGAACCCCGAAAATCAGATTTTTTCTTAAATTTATGTAATTTTTGGCAAAATTACATGCATTTTACGTGAATTTCACACTCAGACAGACCCAACCCCCTCCCCCACAAATCAACTTCTTGTTACGTGCCTGCTCAGACGTAACAAACTTAGACCAAAGAATATTGTTCACCCCTTAAAGAAAATGTTTAAATGAACAAATTTAACGTGTTTAAAATAAGACATTTCATGTACAAAGATATGATAGTATGAAGCAGAATGTTAACCACAATATCCTAATCAGATGGAAATAACTACTTTTAAAAAATATTTTCAATTAACTTAGGTTTATTTTATTATTTGAATCATTAGGTTTAGATATCATGAAGCGCGAAACAATGTTGACCAGTAATTCCGGGAGACGCCTTCCTGTGGGGGTGTCACCCCTAAATTATCGACAACATCCCTAATATTTTTGCGGTGAAAAATCAATAGACACAGTGCAAAACTCCACTTACAGCCCCCTCAAACTGAAAATTCTGGCGGAAACCCTGATATTGATGATCTGGGATTTATAAAATAATGACAATACTGATGTTAGAATAGCACTGTACTATTGCAAAAGTGATTATTCAGCACGGCTTGTCGACGATAGGTACCTGTTGACGAAGTGGTGTCGACAAAATAATCTGTCGACAAAACGAACCAAACCCACCTGGAAAAATTGAATACAATAATTCGAAATGAACCGAACTTCACACGAACCGAACCGCACATTTATATCGACTACATAAACTCCAAGATGGTTGAACGAAATGTGAAAGTACCAACACTGTAACAAAACATCCAATAAACTGCCCATCACCTGACTGAGAAAAAGGACAATATCGTAATGCCTCTCTCAGAGTGTCATAGATAGAGCAAGTAATACACGGGTTTGCGGTTTTAGCCCTTCACCAAATTTATTATAATTTTTTATAAATAAATAAGTTGTTAATAAGTTAACAAATTGAGCGTCTCGTAGACTAGTAATTACAGAATTGGTTAGTGCGGTCGTGTTCTCCTTTTGTGGTGTTCTCCAAGGGGAGGCCAGGGATAAGGTGCCGTGCCAGAAGCGAGGCCCTCTGTGCACGAAAGAAAGACACCAGAAGCAAATCCCTGTGTGTCCGGGATGTACAGAAGCGAGGCCCTCTGTGTGTAATAGGGTTTGAGTTAGCTAGAGTGCTGCTCACCAGAAGCGAAGACCTCTGTGTGTGCAGGGTGATGCCAGAAGCGAAGCCCTCTGTGTGTGCAGGATGATACCAGAAGCGAAGCCCTCTGTGTATCAGGATGCCCCAGAAGCGAAGCCCTCTGTGAACAGGTGCAGGAAGAGGGGTTTGACCACCCAAAAGTGAGTGATACCCAGTAATCCGTGCTGCTGGGTTTTATAGGTGAATGTTGGGGGGGGGGTGTCCTCCATGCTTCTTCTCCATCGATTCCAGCTCCCTCTGTCTCTTGGTGTCAGCTCCATCTGGTGTTTTGGTGTGGAGTTGTCTATCGTCTGCCACTGTTTATGTTACTCATTTGTTTGTTTTGATTAGCCATTTACATATATAAACACTGTCAGTTCACTTACGTAATATGCGCATGTCTGCGAACACACGGGATATTGCATTTCCCCCCTTTCTGGAAAAAATAGTGGGAAAACTATGTTTTTGTTGCACTATTTTTACACTACTGTCCACTGGCCTTAAAACACTTGTCACTATTTATAAAGTTTTCGCACCTCGTAGAAATCACTAAATATATTTATATGTGATAGGTTTTTAATTTCACTATTCCACAGAACAGGCAGATTTCGCCTTACTTGGCTTCATTATCCTCGAGTCGGTGGTATGAATTAGAGGTTGCTATGAACTGCTTTAATGTTTATACACGAGGTCACTAATTGTGCGTATTTGTGCTGTATTGTTCATTATAGTTTTCATGTGTAATAAAGTTGAGCACTTAGGTTCAATGTCTAACGTGCGTTTGGTGGGTTCACTTTTATTATTCTTATATGTGTCAAATGAGACCCTGTTGTCTTTGATTTGTTCACTATATGACGAGTTTGTTCTTTTTGATATTTGATATAGCACATAGATAAATGAAATTGCTAATTAGTTAACAAAATGATCCTCTGTGTATCAGGATGCCCCAGAAGCGAAGCCCTCTGTGCACAGGTGAAGGAAGAGGAGTTTGACCAACCAAAAGTGAGTGATACCCAGTAGTCCGTGCTGCTGGGTTTTATAGGTGAATGTAGGGGCTCTTTTCCATGCTTCTCCTCTGTCGATTCCAGCTCTCTCTTGATTTCAGCTCCATCTGATGTTTTGGTGTGGAGTTGTCTGTCGTCTGCCATTGTTTATGTTACTCATTCGTTTGTTTTGATTAGCTATTTACATACATAAACACTGTCAGTTCACTTACGTAATATGCGCGTGTCTGCGAACACACGGGATATTGCTATATGTCTACAAATGAACCGAATTTCACTCATTTGATTACCAGCACCAATTTCATCGACCACACAAGTTAAAGTGTTATTTATCTGAATAATGATTTTACTGAGCAGTTTTTGACAAATTTTCGCACAGAAGAGCTGCTTGCTACATTAACCTCAATCTTACAATACTGAATTTTAGAGCTCCTATGAGTAGCTCTATCAAGCGCTTAGAAATTAAAGTGACGGAACGAAGTTAACGTAGACTGTACTAGATCATCTAATTTACTAGTAACTGCCCGACTAGGAATAACATACAGCCAATGTAATCATAATGAACTAAACTTCTTACATACAAAGATCGCATGCTCTATCGAACACATACAAAGGAAGGTGGTCGAATGAAAACTAAATGAATTTTACCAGAACTCTTGATTTACTTACAAGCACCTGACTGAGGAAAACTAAAAAAGAAAACCAAATTAATCAAAACATACGAAATAGCATACATATAGTGATCACAAGTTTTATCAACCACATGAACAACAGAACTGACTGAACAAAGTATAGGAGTGCTTAGTTCTAAACATATAATTTACTGAACAATAAAATGTAGAATAATATGTAATAGAAATAAAACAAATTCAAAGCATGAAATAACTATCACCAACTCTACCTACCAAGTAAAAATGATGGAGGAACAAAATCTGTATAGGGACTTTCCCTAAGCATTGATTTACTTATCTTATTTTGAGCAAACTTCGCACACAAACTATTTAATACATCATATCAAACATTAACAAAAAGCGATAACACCATTAACGACTCTATTGACCAGTTGAGTAAGAAGTTGTTCGAACAAAACGTGAGGTAAATTAACCAGAACACTTAATTTACTGACCTGAACCTCACAGTGAATAACTAGAATAGAAACTAATCAAGAAACTTCAGACATACAATGGTTATCACCAATCACATAAAACCAACGTTTTCGAAAGAATTCTGAGGGCCTTTTAACTGAACATTCAGTTCACTAACTTGATCTTGACTTACAGTT
The DNA here is from genome assembly GCA_022664845.1 of Lepisma saccharinum. NCBI lineage: Eukaryota > Metazoa > Arthropoda > Insecta > Zygentoma > Lepismatidae > Lepisma > Lepisma saccharinum. The sequence goes on along the minus strand of JAGDQP010002638.1, from coordinate 31,808 downwards.
GCAAGTAAACTTTTACTAACATTTTCTGCAATAAACGTTCTGGTTCTCACGAACACCAAAATGGTCATACTTTAACTATTGCAATTATTTTAAGTAGAACATTTTGAGAAAATCTCGCACAAAAATATATCTTACATAATCCCCAAAATTAGAACTTGGAACTATTATAATATTTCCTATTGAGGACGTGCATATCAAGATAGGGGCGAACGGAAAATAGGGATACTTCATCCCAGCTTCCATCTTGTAACCTAACTGCAACAAAACTAGGAACACTTAAATACGTATTTATCAAAGTTTAACCAAATTTGTAATACTGGAATATATAATTTCTATACTGGAACTCTATTAGTCAAACACTGTGGAAATCCAATTATTTTTAGTGTCACCTGACGAATATGTATCTTACTAACTAATTTTGCCCAAACTTCGCACAATGGGAAATTATTACAATTTCCAAAATTATTAAACCAATTATTAATTATTATTTATTATTAAACCGAAAATTTACCCGCAAAATTAAATAGTATACCTTATTAACTGTATGAACACCGATATGATTTAATGAAACATAAGTGTAGTTACTTTTCCTTAACCACTATTTTACTACTAAACACAAATCATACATTCACGTCCCGATATTAGATATATCATTTTATTCTCGCACTCATCATATTTATTATTATTATTATTAGTAGTAGTAGTAGTAGTATTATATTTTAAGTTACTTAAGAAATCCTCTATTCCTATATATGAATTTAATTTCCCTTTAATTATTTTCATCATAATAACTTTAAACTAAATTTGATTGTGTTTGCGTTTGTAGTTTTTAATCCGCCACCATAATCCAGAACCTAATACTAATAATATTACTACTACCACTTTTATTATTACTACTTCTACTATCAACAATAGCAACTGTAATAACAATATAAACTTGATTTAACCGGCCTACTTTAGTCGCCAAATGTGACCGAATATTGAAATTTGTAACAGAACTTAATGACATAGTAGAAGGAATTTTAATAGATATTAGCTTTAGTGTATTTATTTTAAAACTAAAAAGATACATTTATGATGTAACGTTAAGTGCTTTCCCACGGCACAATTGAAATGCAAATAAGGATTTAGTTACAAATAAATATATCAGAGCATAACATATTGTGTCCATCTCGATTTAGAAATATACCACCCCTTTTTCCAATAGTAAGTACTATAATCCTCCTCCCAGGTTGAAATGTTTCAATACCTTTAAGAAATAAGTTGTACTGAAGTATTTATTATAATAATATAACGTTACATTATCTTTATTTACGCACTATGAACAACTAAAGGCGTATAAAGTACGCAGTTATACAACAATACTCAATAAAATAATAGTCAAAAATACAATATTTACATAGTAAAGAGAATGAAAACGGATTTTAATATACTAGATACAAAATATTTTGTCAGCTTCTCAAGTGTTATACCATAATTGTGACTTATCGTGGACAAAGTTGAAATAATATTCAGTGCTATATGAAAACTTTTTTTCAAACTCCAGTGTAAGTTCTCAACATAAATTGTAAACTGTGTTTACACTGAGAATTGATATGAGGATTCAGTATATTATTAATCTAATAACACCGCTTATTTTAAGTTAATTTTGACAGGTAAATGGCCTCGCTAAGTATTAAATTGTGAGATTAAAATTTGAAGAAGAAGTCATTTTTATTAGTTGTATTTACAAAATTCAATGTTCTTGTTTGAAGCTCTTGCTTAGTTTTCCTGCAAGGTACCAGTATTTATTTCTTCGTGCCTTATTATTAAAATAATTATCAGCATTTTGCATTTATATCCTAGTTTTTCAATGTTGAAATAAGCACAGGAATACATATAAACAAAAAAACAATAAGGTAATTTAAACTTGAAACATATTATCGTTGTAAACAGATAGTAATAATAATAATATAAATTTATTGTTATCATTATTTGTTCTAAAAATCTTCAAATAAATATCTATTCATATATGCCATGGGGAAATACTTGAGTTATTTGAATATTTTTATATCTCATAAATTGAGTACACTGAGTTTTTCTCACCAAAACATTTCAAAATATTGCAGATTGGCTATCTTTCAACTTGCGTGAGTTGAAGAAAGCTCTCTTCTTTGTATTCGTTTTGCACATAACCATATTCACACTAAATTAACCACTTTCTCTTATATAACATACTATCAAAAAACTCAATTGTGTGCGATATAAAATTACCAGTGTTCTCTATTTAAATCCTCTGATAGTAGTTGCAAATTTCTAAACCAGATTTGTTTCTCGTTTTTCAGGATTTACGCCAAACTAAAATGAGATGTTTAAATTCCATCATTCTTCTTATGATCATTCAATCTTCCGCTGATATAGTTCCACATGAACACAATAATAATGTCCTAGAAGAACTGCTTAAAGCCCTGCTTCTACAATATCCACAAGAACAAATATGTGTGATTAAGTTCTTCAGTGAATTCCATCACTCTTTGACTAGTGTTAATTTCTACACCATAGAAGACAGATTTATTCCAGTTGTAATATTATTTCAAAACAGTACAAGCATTTTTGATCAGCTGAACACAATTGTAACAGCATTGAACATGGGATGTTCAAATGTTTTACTTGCTTCTGTGAATATATCTTCAACTGTAGAACTGATCTTTGAAGCATCTCAAGAAGCAACTCAGAGGAAACCGATGAAACTCATTGTCCTACGTACATCTACAGAAAATTTGGATTTTGATGAAATATTAGAGAATCAATGGTTGAAGTATTTTCCTTATACATATTTTATAAGTGCAACTAATATTTCCCGTAATTCACAAATTAACGAATATGTTGTGTTTTCTCACTCTGTGGGTAATAATTTCGAACCAGAAACAATGGAAGTTCTTGATGTATGGACTCATAACAAAACTGGAAAATCGCTTGTCACAAAGAACAAAATGCGGAACTTGAATAACAAAACGATGAAATTAATTATGCTTCCTTACAGCCCTGCCACGATAATGTTTGAAAATTCTACAGATTATGAGGGAACTGACTACAGGCTAATGGTGGAATTTTCGAAACTTTATAACTTCTCATGGAATATTGATTTGGTAATGGAAATAGGAAGTCCCTTTGAAAACGAATCTACATCAACTTTCTTTGGAAATATTAAAACAAAAGAATATCACGCGGCAATACCAATAGGTGTTATGGCTGAGTATTGCTACAATTATTACTATCTGAGTTATCCTCATACTCAAGGAAGTATAAAATTGTTGGTACCTCGTCCTCAGCTCAAAGATCGTTTATGGTCAATATTTTTCCCTTTTACGATCACTCTTTGGTTTATCACTCTGGGATGGATTTTCTTCTCCTCCATCTGTTTTTATATATTTTCAGTTCTGCATCAAAAGATTTGTTACCATGATGAATCAATTCCATATACAAACTTCAGTTACTCTCTCCTCTACTCATTTAGTATACTCCTCGGACTCGGTGTTATAAATGAGGGGTATTTCCTGACAAAACAGTTACTCATGTATTGCTTAATTGTGTCAATAATTCTAACCACTGCTTACGATAGCAACCTAGTTAGTTACCTTACAATTCCTCTTTACGATTCCAAAATTGATACTTTGGAACAATTTGTCCAATCTGGTCTGAAATGGGGTACATTCGATATGGTTTATCCAGAGATTCTACACGATAGTGACGATCATGATGTTAAAACAATTAGCACCAGATACTTATTTATAGAAGACTTCACAGAGATTAATAGAAAAGTTGGCACCGGAACTATAGCTTATGTAGTTGAAACCCTTCTATCCGGTTGTATCTGCCTAATTGACTTCTTCGATGAGGCTGTTCTTGAGAAAATGTCTCTAATGAAAGAGAATGCTCTAAGTTACTATTCATGTTTCATGTTTTTCAAAGGATCTCCTTTTGTAGAACATATTAATAATTACTTAAGTCTATTGCGGAAATCAGGAATAACGTTTTACTGGGAGACTGACGTTGTACGCAATTTTATTCCGCAAAAGACTTTTCTCCCTTTGCAAGACTATAAACTGGTAGGAGAGAGTCTGCGACCATTGACCATGAGTGATATAACAGGAGCTTTCCTTGTTCTTGTTATCGGTATTTTGGCAGCGTTCATTTGTTTCCTCATAGAAATATTTTCTAAATATAGTTTTCTGGCCTATTTTTATTTGTACAAGTTGAATGGAAAATTGTAAAAAGCTGACAAAAGATTGAAAAATGATATTTTCAACACAAGCAAGAGTAATTAATTAACTATATAACGTTCAGCAATTATACTTTATATTAACATAAATCAATACTTGTTATGGTTAATAGTAAGGCGCATTTTCAACAAAAGGAATAAAAGTGCTTACAGAGACTAATTCTTTCTCATAGTGAGGTCCGAATAACGTTATATCACGAACACTAGTATATTAGATAGATTTTGTTTTTGGATTCACTGATTATTTTAGCTTTCGCATGAAAAGTTATCTGTACCTATTATTATTACTTGTTGCTCAAAATTTCTTTAATAATTTGACATTCTTCGTTAAGTGACTAATTACTTAAAAGTGTTTCGCTTCCTATCAGAATAATTCCTTACGTCTTACTTTAGTCTGATGAGAGCTTTAAAATATATTTTTGGCCTTTTAAATCTATAACTCAGGTTGGGATTGGGTAGGGAAAGTAATGCGGAAAGGAGTTGGCAAGGGGCTAAGTTTAATTTTCCATCCCATTGCCTGATTTGACTGAGTAAAATCCGTGGGAAAACTTCTGTCAGGATGGTCGCCGTTACTAGCAAGCTCGAGACTTCTCGAAAATGAATTTAAAGCTCTACAAACTGAGATACGGCCACTGGGTTAAGTGTTAATTGCATATCTTTTCATTGTGGCAATTTATGATTAATCGCTTTGACTGATGACTCGGTTTGTCCCTGGCATGCACATCAACTTCTGGATATCTGATAGTTGATTTTTTATATACAGATTTAAGATACTGATCTTTGATAGTTTGTACTTTTGGGGAATGTGAAATATGTTGAGGGTCATACCAGAACAAGGACTAACGAGACACATCGCAACAAGTAATTCCATTCAGCAAAGGCGATACAACTATTAAATAAATTCAGAACAACAAGTAATGATACGGGAAGTCCTTTTTATTTGAAAGGCTAAAATCTTAACTAAACATAAACAATCTGAAGAACTAACGTCAGTGGAAAAATTTCTTAAAAGTGTAGAATCGGGAATTTAGGAAATATGTAACATGATTTGAATCTAAATATACTACGAGTAAAATGATTTGAGAAATGTAGTTTTAATTTTCTGTTGAAAATATATTTGTTAGGTACGAGGCATTCAACTTTATGTGAAAAAAATAACATAAGGATTGTAGGTGACATAATCAATTAAATATATAAGAAAAATCATTATGGGTCGATTTGACATTAATATTCAACAGTAATTACCTCTGTTTCCAACTAAAGCCTGACAATACTTTATCTATGACGATAGCAAACAGAAAATATCTCGAACTCTAAAGTGACGGAGCAGAAATTGATATTTGCGGAAATTTGTTTGCTATACTTATGTTCACAGACTTAAATGAAAATCAAACTGGGATGTAATATTTGAAAAATAACAATAGCTTGCTTAATATATCCTTTTGGAAGTACGCATAATTGGAAGACAATATCCGCAGTGTAACATCTACCTAAGTCGAGATGGTTCGTTTAGGTAAAATTTAGTGAGATTTTTAAATCTGTTAATAAATAACGTTGTACTAGGATCTCTGCATATGCACAAAAATCGAGAGTCTAGACTTTGCAACACATACTATATTGATGCAAAATATTGTATAGGTTATACAGTTGCGTAATTGGTCAACTGAACTTACATAATTAATATGGTTTCACAAATTAAAGAGAACGAATTCTGAAGAAAGTGGCGTAAACATACATTCACGTATGTACATTTCTAGAATAAACAATGTGTGATTTTCTAATTCATTTGTATAATGATAGAATGTCTAGTGATTTGATTTCGTAGAACACGTTTGATCACTGCACATACTTAATATCTGTTATGTCTGAAAGAGGGTTTCAAATGCACTGGTTTGAATCTGAATTTAATTTTAGTGATGGATGGATGATAGGGAAGTGGAAAGGATTCGGGAACGTGTCGGTCAGGGTCTATGTTGAAGGTGTTATCCCGGCATTTGCCTGGTATGACTGAGGAAAACCCCTAGAAAAACCTCATCACTATGGTATGTCGCTGGGATCTAACCCAGGACCTCCCGAATGCTACACCAACACTCTACTACATTTTAATAACTTTTTATTTCATTGAAAATTACAAATCACAATCTATATACATCAACCTTTTGTTTCATATATATGTATTTGATATTGTAATTTACCATGCTGCATATTTGTTCATTAAAATGATAAGGTCAAGACTTACGTGGCTATTATTGTGACAATATATTTAATATATCACTGGAATATATTGAGCGTAATTATTGCTTTCTACATTTTCAATCATTTGTTCGTATCTAAGTCTAATTTGATTTATAAATAGTTCTGTAGAAATATTGTCTCTTTCTTGAATAAACATTCGTAATATTTAAGAATGAATAAATCACATTTGCGCTTTCGAAATATATATTCAGGTTTTCCTATAAGATATGTAATATTTATATCTTCAGGATTAATTCTTAATGTTCTAGCTAGGATAACTTGACACTTATTCCAAACCTTTTTGTCCTTGTGACAGTTTACAATCCTGTGTGTGGTATCGTCCTTTTGGGAGCATTTTCCACATACATTATTTTTTGTACTTACGTTTTCGAACAATATTTGATTTGTTAAAAAATATCGTATGTTAATTTATAATGTATATCATGCAGTTGTGACAAGTTTGATAATGCACTAAGATTGTTCCATATATTGTTTCAATTTTTATGGTAATTATTCTGTTATGTCGGGTTTCTCTGCTATGTATCTACGGAAGATAGACTTGTATATTTTTCAACAATCTAGTTTTCTATTTTCGTTTTTATTTAATATAGCAAAATATATATCAATTTAAATGTCCTTTAAACAAGGCATATTATTGATGCAAATGTTGATATTTAAAGGTGCCTCTAATTCATTTTTTTCACGGTTTGCATAATTACTTGATATGAAAATCATTCTGAGAGTTCGCAGAGAGATTTCAAAGTTCTGTGTAGAAGAAGAGATCTTGCTTGTGATTCAATTATTTTTTTAAGTTCAGACCGACCACCTTCACTTATAGGATTTTTTTTTGTGTGTGTTTTTAAAATATGTCCTTTCAATATGAAGTAACCAAAATATTTATATAATTATGCAACTGATCTTTTTATATCAGCAGTAGTTGAAACAGATAAATACACTAGGGCAGCGGTGGTTTAATTGGTAGAGCGCTCATCTCTGGTGCTAGGGGTCGTTCGATCGATACAATGCTCATACCATGTGGGCTTTCTGGTGGACAAACACATGTGCGTGAGTTTTTTCGGGGTTTTCCCGTTTCCGCCCACTTTCTTCATTCCACCCAATTCATCCCATCCATCCGGCCTGAACTAAAGTTGGCTAAAGGCCTTAAAAATTAAATTCAAATTCAGATAAGTACACTTACCTAAAATGTATAAATCTAGTTCGAGATATCAAATGTTTGAAACTGTATTGGTATTTTTCTAGATCGTTGACTACTTTTCCAATTATATTTTTTCATTTATATGTATCGTTTCTTTCATATTTGGGGTTCATGTTGTTCCAATTATTTGTTTTTTAACAATCGTACACGTTTGAGTAAAAACTTATTTCATGTTTCTATCTTTTAAGAGTAGTTGAGTTTTATTTCTATTTAGAATTATTCCTGCTTCTGTGTAAGATTCGATAATATGAAAAAATATTGTGAACTTCCTGTTTATTGGACACAATGCACGTTATATCGTCCACATAATCTAATGCCTTTAAAGTTGATCCATTTTATGTTATTCCTTTTATATTCCAAACCATTTATTAAAACGCTGATAAAATGGCAAAGAGTGATGCAAAAATAGCTTTGGCACCCCTGCCCACAGTCTTTTTAAATTTAATTGTTTGTAATAATCTTCGATTAACTTGAAGTTGTATAGTACTTTTTGTTACAATATTTTTATAATGTTGTTTAAAACTGCGTAAAAATAATCATATTGAATCTCGTCGGACGCCGACGACATATCTAAACTCAGAATTCCAAATTTTATACCTTTATTTTTGCTGGCAACGTATTAAGCTTATCTCAATTGTGTTAATAAATCCTCAGTGTTCATTGCTCCTGCTTCGCCACCTTGGTATTGTTTAAAACATGTGGTAACCATTTTGCCACTCGATTGTTAAGTAGTTTTGTAAATATTTTATAATCATTGTTGTAAAGCGCTATTATTCAATATTTCTGTTGTTAATTTTTATTATTTTTAGTTTTTCGTAATAAAATTCCTTGTAATTCGATTATACTTGCCTCCATTCTTATATTAATGTTTTGAAGATTTGTGTTTGAGATGTTTTTTTAATTTCAACCACTGAATATAATGTTCTTGAATTCCTATATATAGTTGTTTACCTGTTTATATTTTTAATTCCTTAGTCATATAGTTATTTATGAATTTTAAACCCCCCCTTTGCGTCTTTCCTCAAAGACGTGTTAAAAATTTGAGGGTTCATTGATCCCTATTTGATAAAGTCTACTTCGAATAGTAGTAATTCCTTTCGATTTATACTTGCCTAATTTACATACGATAGGTTGATTTTGAAGCACTTTTAATATTTTTTGGAGATCAGTAGGTAGCTCTATATAATAATCTTCTAATAAATTATAGTAGTTTTGTAATTGTTTTTCAAAAATTGTTTTTATTTGTGTATAGTTTTTTTTAATTGCATCCACCGACTTATTAAGGTTTTTGAGGAGTTTTATAGGCATTTTTGAATAAGTTTTGAATAAGGATATTGTACTATTGGTTTTCTAAAACTGAATTATTTATTTTTCAAGTTTAATATTGTCTAAAATAGCTTGGGAAATTTTCTTCTAATGAAATATTCATAACGGAAAAGTCTTACAGTGATAATTTCTTAGTTTTGATATTTTTTTTATTTGAGCACTTGATTGTTCATTAGTGTAGATAACGTCTAATCTTGATGACCCCTTACTGTAGAAGTACGTATGCTCATTTCCATTGAGGTGTTTGTATTTGTAGGTGTCTGTCAATTTGAACAACTTTAGAACTTTTTTTAAATGTTCGTTATAATTGTGACCTTTAGTGCCATCACCTTTGAAAATTGTCGCAATATAGTCACTCATTATAATGCATTTTTTTGTTATTTAATGTTTGTAGAAACATTGCAAATTCATTATAAATAAAATTGGTACAGTTTTGTGTATTTTGATTTTCAATTGGGAAATAAACACATACAAAGTAAATATGATTACATTTTTTTTATAGTAATTCTAGATGTTGGGTGGTAAAACGTCTCTTGAACTTCACAATCAGCACGTATTGCGATTCCTACTGATTTCTTAGCATCTATAATATTGTTTTTGTAAATATTATAAATATAAAAATTAATGGGTTGCAAGCCTAATTCTTGAAGAATATGAAACTGTAGGAAGCGTTGGAGTAATAGGATCTTTTTCGGAGCAGCTGTATTTGAAATATTGACCGAACAATAACTAATAACAACTCAGTTTGTAAACAATTATGCATACTGACCATTGGTATGAAAAGTGCTTATGGTTTATTATATATGAAAGACGAAAACACATAGCTGTACACGTCTTCTAGAAAATAAAAAAAACAGGTGCTACGGTAAACAGGTCTGCACCAAGCTTACGTGATGTTTCAATAGAAGCCTTTTTTATATGACATACGTAACTATATGACTTTTTGCCTTTTGGCTCGACAATCTTGTTTTTCAATTTCTTCTTTACACTCCTTGATTTGTTTTTGAAGGAAATAATCGTTATCTTCTCCCTCTTGTTTAAAATTTACTTTCTGAGTTTTTCGATGTTATTTTGATTCACTTTTAAAGTATTTTTTGGTTGCTTTAGCACGAATTCATTTGAAAAGAACTCACTTTCTTCCAGCTGATCACTACTAATCGAAGCAGTTTCATCAGGATTACTTAAGAGGCCACCTGACTGTGTGTCTGCTACGCCTGCATTGACTAGTTTGTCGTCTACAGGGTTGCCACTTGTAGATACTTTTCTTGTTCTCAAATCTGTCGCCCTTTTGATAAGATTGTAAATTTTGAAGTGTTCTCTGATTGCTGGTGAAATTGTGACTATGAATCAAGTTAATGAACAATAGAATGATTTATTGTTAGAATACGGAACTGATAATTCCCAAAGTTAATACAAGAAACACTTAAGACAGTTTATTATAACGCATATTCCAGAAGCAGAATTTGTCAAACCAAGCCATGTCAATGAAAGTGAACGCATAGTGCTAATGCTAGTATTGTCAGAAGTCGTAATATAACTTGAACAGTTTGAAACTGAGGAAAGAGACGTGATTTTTATTACGTTTGTCCAGGGCAGCAGCTATTCCAAGGTGTGAAATCTATCAGAACAATAGTTGGAAATTCAAGGGATCATTTGCGGATTTTAAACCACGATGATTTTGGTTGGTATGATATATGTCTATCACTTTTGAAGGTGTTTATAATTTGTTGTGATAATAAATTTGACAATCTATTAATATCATCACAGCGACTTTCTTTTAGCTGCTCACTTTTTATTCCTCAATTAATCACTTTGAGAAAGAATAAAGTTTCATCGGAGGTTAAAAATCCGTAAAAGTTTCCTTGAATTTCCAACTATTGTTCTGACAGATTTCACGCCTTAGTATAGCTGCTGCCCTGGACAAACATATCACGTCTCTGTCGTCAGTTTCAAACTGTTCAAGATCTATTACGACTTCTGACAATACTAGCATTAGCACTATGCATTCACTTTCATTGACACTACTTGGTTTGACAAATTCTGCTTCTGGAATATGCGTTATAATAAGCCGTTTTAAGTGTTTCTTGTGATCACTTTGGGCATTATCAGTTCCGTATTCTAACAATAATTCATTCGATTGTTCATTAACTTGATCCATAGTCACAATTTCACAAGCGATGAGAGAAAACTTGAAAATGTTAATTATATCTACATCTGCAATATAAGATGCACTTCTATCATCTATCTTGTATCTTCTCTCCTTCTGTTTTCATTTTGGTTCTTCATTTGTTGGGCAATGAAGATGATAAGCCATATCCATAGTTACACAGTCTAGTGGCTGACTAATCATGGCTAAGGCTATTTTAAGGTTACTGCATTCTGTCTTTTCTTTTATAATCAAGAATCTTTTTTCCCATAGATATTGTTGACACAAAGAACAGTTATTCTCCATTACGCTCCTCACAATGGAAAACACACAACTTTTCTCTGACATGTCGTGCACATCTTCTAGTTACACGACTAGGATTTTCATTTTCACACTTTGAAGACGTTGAGGGACGGCCTCGTTTGGCAGGAGTAGGTGTAGCCAAGAGTCTCTTTTCAACTCTTCGTTGTTTTGGGGTATGAACGACATTTTGTAACAAGCACTGTGGTACACTGTTTGCTGCAGAAAATCTTCTTCGGTTACTTTTGAGATTCTTTCACAAAGGGACGCAAATTCTGGTTCTTCTAACATGCTCGCTTATTAGCATAATCTTTAAGTTTCAGTAGAGCATCTCTTTCAGGTTTGTGATATAAGTTTTTTCCTTTGAAACACACTATGAAATTGAACATGCCGAAATTTTCTACATTAGTCTCAATGATTCAAAGGAATATTTCATGACCCGAAACAAAATAAATATATGGTAAACATACAATACTAACAGTATCAAACATGACCAAATGAGGGTAAAACACACATATAGTAAAACATACAATTAAAATATAAAAGCTTCTGGCACTCTTATATACAACTTATTTTGGCTTTGGATTTACTTTCCTGGAACGGCAATGAAACTTACATCACTGCAATCAATAAATATTGACGAAATACTGACAATAGGGTGCTTGTGTGGGTGTTGAACCATACAGTTATTTTCCTAGGGTGTGAAGGAATAACCATGTTAAATTTGTTGCAAATACGTTGAACGGTATAGATGTACATTCATATTTTCACTTTTATGTATACGTAGCAACACTAAGAATAGGACGCTTGTGGGAGGTATTAAACTAAAGATTTATTTTTCTACGTTATTAAAGAATATTCGTGCAAAGTTTAGTGGGTATACTTGCAACGGTGTCTAAGCCTTTACGTAATATGCATGTATTGTTTCACTTTCGCTTGCGCTAGTCCCAGAAAGTAACTATTTCGACTCCATCTTGGAAAATAGGGAAAACGTTGAATGAAAAGGTAAGAAGTTAGAGTTTGTAGTATATTTCTGATAGGAATAGTTTCTAACATAACCTCGCTTTTGCTTCCAATATATTTTAAAAGAATCAACAGATATTTCAAACATTATAATTTTCCTAAATTTAATACCAATCAAGTATTCTTTTATTAATAGCATCATTAATTTTTAATCAATTCAGTTTTTCATTTAAATTGCACAAGTCAGTTTTTTTAGAAAATACAATAACTCTATGTTAACTGCTCATTACGCTTTTGCACTTTTCTATGCTTGCTTATCTGAATTGCAAATTATCAGTTGTATTAATAATGAATTGAAATAATTTATGTCTCAAATATCTTTTCACACTTTATGAACTTAACTATCCATTTATTCTCACTATTAGTTTCCTTCATTTTTTTTCCAAAATGTATAAAGATACAATTCCGAGTTCTCCAAAACTAAATATTGTTCAAAACGCATTATTAAAATAGAAGGCCGAATTCATTTCGAAAATAAATAAAAATAAAACAACCCACTTTTGCAACAAATTATTTTACACTTAATCGGAATTTCTCCTAAATATTCTTTGTCACACATAAATCTTATTGTAAACATCCCTGCCCAATTAAAACAAAATATTATGACGCAGCAAATTCCATGATGGAAAACAGCCTGCTATATTCATGTACCACAGGTTACTAAAATAGGAAGAAACACGTACATAGAAACTTTACAGCTATGGACTACAAATAGAATTTACACTCAACAGGTCCCAAAATTCATATATTTCATCAGCCATATTCAGAATCATTTTTCAAGTGACTAGCGATGTACTAACGAGTGATTAACAATATTTCAACATTGGTACTCACTCGTTAGTACTTAGAACAGCGCTTGACACGCCAAGGAAAATGCTGAATACGACTGCTTATGTTTAGAAGGAACGGAAAACTAGTAGGCCAGATCAGAACTTCAGCCAATTTACCCCTTCAGCATTCTCCTTGTGGGACTGAGGGTGAACACGATACCATTGACAACCCCCTGAATCCCTCAATCATTTCGAACTTTCACAAAGTTTTACAGAGCGATATACTTTCTACAGGTCCCCACCCACTTTCTTATATGGAAAATCAGTTCATCCACCAAAATATCTAGTTCCCTTATTACACATAATTCATAAAAACGTTCTTATATGTTATATTTTTATTATATAGTTGCTCTTTTAAAAGAATGAAAGCATTGGTCTCGCAAAAAGACTGTTAGTAAAATGTGCTTTATTTCATCTACTTATATTTTCTAAATTGTTTTAAAATAAATTAATATTTATTGTTAATTCCACCATTGAAAATGTCCTAACAGGACACGAGAGAAACGAAACTGAATATTAGATCACAGAAATGTGTCTATATGAAAATAATTATCTCTAGTACGATTGTAAAAAATATTCTTTCATTTGTAATATATGCTCGTTGTAAATACTTTTCTATTGATGGGTTACAAGCAATATTTTAAACACATATTTTTCTGACTTCGAATATTAATCACACTGTATGCTGACCACTGGTGTCCAATTTCAGTAAGTTCTTAACCCCCTTCAATATGATTCTACAACGTAACTAAAATGTTCTTTCTGTTTTTGATAGACACGGAAATGTATATAGAGAAAATGTCACTTATTATTAATCCTGGAAGTAATTTCCAGCCGCATTCAGCATTACCTATACTCGACTTGCAGAAGCGCATGTGCAGATTATTACTAGAAGAATATCAAGTAGTATCTTCTTTAAAAATAATGTTAGCGTCAGCGGCGCATTGAATGCTCTTCGACGTCGCTAGGATCAGTAAAATGAATAATTATTTAAAATAATTTTTGTGTGAAATATCAAACTTCACGAATCAACATTTCCATGATTGTTTAATATAGGTTTCCATTACGGTATTTTCGTGATACTTTTCCTATTTACAATAACTTTCAGTCTAAATTTTCTGCAAATACCTAAATATTATTGAAAATACATTGTACAAGTTTAATCTCATTAAACTTCATACTTATTTCCAAAATATTTTAAGAAATAAAATATTTTAATAAGCTCTTACGAATCGCTATGAAATCACTTAGGCCTTTATAAAGAGAATTATATTATACGTGAAATCCACATATTCATTGCGTGAAGACAAATACGGTATTTGTTCCTCACATACAATTACATGAAACTACGATTAAACTCACCTTATTTCAATTTGAAAGAAGTTCTTAAAAATAAAGATAATGGTGACGAAAATACCTCCTTACGGAAATACATAGGAATTCTCTTTGGATACCAATTCTGACTGTTTACCATTCTCTCACAAAAATCTGACATACAGGCCTTAAAGCCTTGAATGTACTCTGGAAATGACAAGAAGCAAATCTTTGGTAAATCTTTGTAAGTCCACCGCAATTCTGCAAGTGCAAGAAAGTAAAACCGCAATAGGACTAATAGACCGACGTGAGTCTAAGCTAGTGTTACCAGATCGTTAAAGTAAAAAAGAGAGTATCCTACACTTAGCAATGACTCACGAGAAAGAAGAAATTTACATGAATAAAACATAACTGGGGATTCACTGTAATAATAATAATAATAAATATTCTACTGTAGAGCGTTCTAATTTTCTATTAATAATAATAGTAATAATGATGATAACCAATTAATGCTGCCACAGTTATTCCACTAAAATTTTCTCAAATTTTAAATTTTATTTCTAACTTTTAACTGTAATTTTATTTTTATGATAAATTTATATCTTTGAATTGAATAACTATTATATAAAAATTAAAAAACAAGAAAATGAGATCCTAATTAATATAAGAGTTAACGGTAAGTTTAAACTGAATCCAATGACACTGTGATTTCATTATGTTTAAAATCCTCTGCACGTTGGTATTGTGAGCAGGTATAACAAAACAACTGACCTTCAGAAATTCAGAATAAACTGTACTGTATTATCAATAACATGGTTCACCCAATTTTGCATGAGACAATGCTTCACTGAACTCATTATAACCTGCAATTTTTGTCAGAAAAGTTTTCAAATAAGAAATTTGATCAAACAGGATGGATTCCTTAATCCTTGGGATGGCTTTTCCATCATAGATTCTATACATTCTTCTATATCTGTCTACTATGATATTTTATGGAACTCCATCCCTTGAAAAATGTGAAACAGCCAATTTTTAGTCCATTTCTTTATATACAGCAGACTGCATTTTATTGTTGTTTCCACTCAGGTGAGAATTAATACAATTTAAATAATTGAGTTATTCTCATTTTCCATGATTTGAATTTTTTATGGAATACAAACATCAATGAATGCAAGAACCGCCTGTAACATTCATTTAATTGCTTTGAAAAACTGTTTTAAGACAACTGAAGGATGTTCTGAAGAGAGGAAATATGATTTCAGTACTGGAAACATCTCGAGTATTACGTTTATAACAGAAAACAAGGAAAGTTTTTTTTTTTTTTTGTAATAAAGAAGTTGTTTTTACTCTGTCGAGAAAAGTTATTAATTTCTTCAATTCTTCAGTTAGGACCATGTAATTAAATAATATTTAAAATATCTTCACCACAGTGTTTTCAAGCGCACAACCAACCACATAATGTACAGATCCCTAAAACAGTTTTCTCAAGTGAAGTGTGAAAGTGATAAAAACTTTATTAGTCCCTTTTCCATTCAGATTCAAAAAATTATCATTACCGAAAGCTGTCCGTTTATGATAAATTTTTGCATTTACTAATGCATTAACCACAACTTTAGAAACCGTGTCAGACTAACAATTTATGGGGTATGCCTGTTTGCACATCAAAGCACTAGCACTATCAAAAAGGAATATCATAATTATTCCATGATTATTGGAAACACTAATATATTTTATATGCTGAACGTTAGAGTCATCTGCTATTATTTACAAGCAATGAGGAACCAAGGCAATGCTTACTATAGCTTCTGCTTTCGTTCTAGCTAAGGAATTACAGATGCTTATCAGAATAATGGAAACACCTGTAGTTGGCAACACGTCAGATGTATGGGTTGGCAGTGGTGTCGTGGCGACCGCAGCGCCGGACTGCTGGTGGTGGTGTGTTAGGTCGGTCTCCATACTACGTCAGGCGTCGTGGAACAGGAGTGTGCAGTGGCTGCAGCAGACGGAGTTAGTGTAAAATGGGAGACCTCTAAGAGTTTCAAAGAGGGCAAATTGTTGGTGCACGGTTATATGGAGTGAGTGTGACGGCAGTGGCTAGTGTGTTAGGTGTGTCGCCAGGGACAGTGTCGAAGGTGATGACGGCCTACACAACACACGGGGAAACCTCATCGGGGAAGCGGAACAGTGGGCGGAAGAAAAGCATCAGTGACAGGGCACGCCGGGTATTAAAGCGCATTGTCACGCGGAACCGTCGTGCCACTGCGGCGCAAGTGACGGAGGAACTCAATCAGCACCTCCCCCAACCTGTTTCGACAATCACAGTCCGCCGCGAATTACATGACATGAACTTACGGGGTCGTGTTGCACGGGCCAAACCTCTCATCAGGGACCAGAACGCTTTAGCACGCCGCAAATGGTGCCGCGACCATGCAACTTGGACCCTTGACGACTGGAAACGTGTGGTATGGTCGGATGAGTCACCATTCACCCTATTCCAAACCACGGGCCATGTGTATGTGTGGAGAACGCCCAAAGAATCGTATGATCTGCAGTGTCTCCGCCCAACTGTGAAACATGGTGGCCTCACGGTGATGCTGTGGGCCGCAATATCATGGTTTTCATTGGGTCCTGTGGTCACACTTCGCGGACGCATCACTGCCAACGATTATGTCGCAATTTTATTAGACCACTTGCATCCTATGGTCCGGATGTTGTTCCCGGACAATGACGCCATATTCCAGGATGATAATGCACCCATTCACACAGCTGGAGTTGTTGCAGCGTGGTTTGAGGAACATCGGGATGAAGTTCAACACCTCCCCTGGCCCGCCCAATCCCCAGATCTCAACATAATTGAACATCTGTGGTCCATCTTGGAAACACGACTCCGGCGACGATTTCCACCTCCATCCTCTCTCACAGAACTGGCCGATGCCCTGCACGAGGAATGGTGTAATATTCCACTTGCTACCATTCACGACCTCTATGCCTCCATCCCACGTCGCATCAAGGCTGTTCTGAAGGCGAAAGGTGGCCCGACACCATATTAATCTGGTAAGTTGCACTTTCGTTCAGGTGTTTCCATTATTCTGATAAGCATCTGTATGTGACAACTGAGGAATCACAAAGAAATCTTTTTTAAATACACACTAAATCAAAAAATATAAATGTTTTGCTCTTTTAAAGCGGAAAGTGGGACCGTTCTCTTTTAGAGCGGAATTTTCAATAGAAAAGAGTGATTTCGAACGAAACGCTGTAGCTATGGCTTTTTCTAGATGGAATACTCATGCATTTGGATGTAATTTAAACTTCAAATTTGAAAGAGCAATTTCTCTTTTCGAAGTTGTTTATTTCTTATCCTTTAGAGCGACTTACTTACATCAAGGCTAGTAGTTAAATTTCTTCTGCGACATATTTTACTGCGAAGGTTAACGAAAGACTAAGCTATACTGTGAAATTTATAGCGTTGCGTTTAGTCAAATATGACAACCGAAAACTTTCAAAACTTTTCTGTGAGGAAAATATACCAAACGACGCCAGGAGTAAGATATGTTCAAGAAATATTTGAACGTTGCTTTCAACTATATGACGAGACGAAAGAAACAATTTCGAAGGTGTAATGTCGTTGTTGGACGGCTAGCTATGGGGTTAAGGCGTTGGATAGCTGTTCGGAAAGTACCGGGTTTAAATCTCTCCGAGTTCGTTCTTTTAATTCATTTTCATTCGTATGTACATTGCTTTTCTTTCTTACTACTCATGAATAAATGCTTCATTTTACATCTTTTTACATTTTATTTCGTCGATTTCGCGTTCAAAAAGATGAAAACTTTATTTGAATAGATGGAAATTCACCTAACAAAAACATGACTATGTTACCATCCAAATGGACTACCATAGGTCCCATCTTTGTCGAGCGGAAATTCCTCATCTTTTCTCCAATTAAAAATTCACTCCGAAAGAGTGGTCCCTTTTTCCGCACAAACGAGTAAAATTTCGATCCTTCGATTTAGTATGTAATTTCTTTGATCACATAATTTGTAGTTTTAGCGATGGGCTTCAATGTCCTGCCCTGATACACACATACCTTTTCGTAGTTTCACTGTAGAAGTCTCTGTCTTCACAAAATTGCGTAGGAAAATAAATGTTCCTTAATACTGTCAATAACACTAGCACTTTTTCGTTTTCTTCTAGTTTTCATATTACGCACAAATATACTAAATTTCGTGATTGTTGTAAAGTTCATTGGAGAAACGCGAATGTTCTGGTTTTATGAAGTTCAACAATACACTTAGATAAAATTCGACTATGATCACTTTCTAACACACAAACGTAACGAGTAAGTTAACTGTTCGAACTCGATATTGACTGGTTGACGAAAGAGTCAAGACTGCGCTCAAAATACTAAGTTCTATATGGTTTTATTGATTTCTAATTTTAAGAGATTACACACACTTCACATCTCTTACACGTGATTTCTTTATTTCAAATTTCTAAAGAAGAAGGAAGCGGATATTACATAAGAAGGAAGAGTATAATCTTTGAGAATTGTCTTTGTATAGCTTTCCAAATAACACAGATACCAATGTCCACTTATGTTCATTCTAAAACAATCTTCGATCACGTATTTAAAATACTTTCGGGCCTGATTCTTGCTAAATTTGTTATTTCACTTTGGTATTTTTGATATCCGGATTTTCTAATATAAAGGAAAAGGAAGAAGTCTTTGATTTTGTCATTTTATGTATTGTCGTGACCTCCAGGTGAGAAAGGTCTTGTTTGTCTATTTTGCTTTGGGAAAATGTTACTATTCTAACCTTGGGGGAGACACGTTTTATGAAAAGTTCTTCTGTAGTTTTATTTGTTTTTCGTCGTCTTTTTCTGTTTGACGAGATTCATAATGACCATGACTTCCCATGGTTTTTTTGCAAATCATTAGGTCATAAGTCGGATAGATGATAGAAAAAATATAAAAACATCATTAAAATATTCGCAAAAAACAAGCGGATATATGGTGAGATACATTATAATTTCATGCAAGTTACCGTATGTTTCATCTGTGGATTGTATTCCACAAGGTTTATTCTTGTCTAGGCCTGAGCTCCATGTCTTGTAATGTCATGGGAGCACGTATGTAGTTCAGAGAAGTTAAGAAGCACTGATATTAAAATAAATCAGATATTATATGTAGAGTTTAATTGCTGGTGCATGATAAAGCAATAAATGAAGCAAAATGAAAAAACACTCAAATTTGATACACAATATCGAAGAGGAAAACACTGTTATATTGAGTAAATACGAGAGAATGATTATATGCGATTATAATAATGAAGTAGATGATGGGCGTCCTTGCTGAAGGTTCCATAGAGGGAACAGTAACACAAACACTCGGGTGTTGTCACTAGGGGGTGTCACTGAAGACAGGGGTCTGCACTGTGGATGGATACTGTCGTGGAGAAAACTGCCCCGGGGGTACGGCGGCGCAAAGCGCGTCCATGTGGAAGTTTACTGGAAGCGGCAACACTGGAACAATAAGGTACTATAGTGGGTGTTCTTGGGGGCATGATCACGGGAACTGGAGTTCCGGGCAAGTCATATGCTGCACTTTGGTGGGTGTCCTTATAGGGAACTATACACAAACTGGTATCATGTCCGTGTTGCGAAAATGGCATCCATGGGAAATCGTGAAACACAGCATACTCGTGGAAGTACATTTCTTCATAACTCTCTGAACTAAGTTATTTCTTACGTGTATGGCATTTGCTAACTTGCTCACACTCTAGATCGACTTTTATACTTAAATATACATACCTTAAAATTCTAGGGATTTCAACTGAGAAAAGGTACGGAGTATCTCAATTACTAGAAGGCATACTTTCTAAAGAATTATTTATCTCTGGAGGATTTAGTTAGATGATAGTTTGCTTATTAAGCGTTGTTGGAGGTAAGTTGGGTGACATAACTAAGCTAGTGGGTGCCTTCGTTGTACTGAACCTACTGGAGGTTGGCTTGTTACGCTGTAGCCTATTGTAGAAGTAATATGCGATCCAGCAAAGTTACTGAAGTGCTAATGTATACAAGATTGGCTGCGATGACGAGAATCACAAGTGGGTTCATCCTGCTGGTTAGAAAGAAAAGAATGGAAAACTAAATAACAAGGTGAATCTCAAAACTAGCTATTTATACCTATTAATTCTTGACTTGTTTGAAAACTGACTATTCCTTAAATTGCAAAATGCTAAAGGTTGAATCACTTCAACAAAGTTTCTGTCACTAAACCATATATCCTAGAAAAGGTCTAGTTAATTGACTGAACACCTGTTTACAACCTAGGGTCTACACTGGAGTAACGGTTGCGGGAGAGAACAAGTGAGCAGTAGTTGCACAACTTTCAATGGAAGGTTCATAAGTGCACGGGCCACCTTACAGCAACCGTTCGGTTTTTCTCTTGCACATAGCAATGTTGTAGCAAACGTCGAAATACATATCGGCTTATTTTCAATTTACTTTCACCTTGACAACATGACACGTTTCTCCTATAAGTCAAAATATCGATAATCCATGCAGGCTAAACCCTATATCCGAACAAAAACACCAGAGGTGCAAAAAGTGGAGCCAAGTTCTTTAGCCCTAAAAAGGTGTGAAATGGGAGACGGATGAGCCAAGTTCCTTGGTGACAGCCTGTAACAGGAACAAAGGAACTTCGCGCAAGGTGGCAAGGTTCATGATCCTCAAGCTATAAGGGTGGTGGGGATCCTAAAACCCACTACGTCCACCCCCACCAACCCTAAGGCTGTTGCCACCTCGTGCCAAGTTCCTTTGTTCCTGTTACATGCTGTCACCAAGGAACTTGGCTCATCCGTCTCCCATTTCACACCTTTTTAGGGCTAAAGAACTTGGCTCCACTTTTTGCACCTCTGGTGTTTTTGTTCGGATTTCACAGCTTTTTGTACGTGTATAATATGTATACTCGCTCGCTCGGCCTCGTTTAGGTCCTCGCCCCCCGTAGTTGGCTGCGCCCCCAACTTCGAGTTTTTGGGTACTTACGCCCCTTTATCGTAACCACTCTCCAGAACACTGTGCTTCCATGTTGCAGATTTTTTCCCATACCCACCACCCGTGCGAATGAGATATTTATTGAAACATAGGGAAGCTTTGCCATATTTATTGTAACCTTCTTGTGATGATACAGCAAATTTGCTTCCTGCTGGCGGCCGTAAAATCCACCACCACCAACCCTAAGGCTCGAACATCCTCTGGTGTTTTGCTCGAATTTCACAGCTTTTTATACGTGTATATATATATACTGGGCTCGCCTCGCTGGGTGTGCTGCCCCAGAATTTCGTGTGCGCCCCAACTTCAAATTTTTAGGGCTACGCCCCCTTTATTGTGATCAGACTTTCTGGGGACAGCGCCCCATGCTGTGCAGACCTTTTCCCATACCGCCGCGGGGGCTGCACGCTCATAGCGGTGGTTTGATCCATTTATTGAAACATTTTCGTGATGGTACACCTTCATACCAAATTTCGTTTCTCTAGCTTCAGTGGTTTGGAAAATGGTATTTGGGCGGCTATGTTGAATTAAAGAAAGCGATTTTTAAAAAGTTTTCTTACATTGCCCTTACCTACTTGTGATGGTACACCTTCATACCAAATTTCGTTTCTATAGCTCGAATGGTGTGGAAAAAGTTTTTGTGCGGCCATTTTGATCCAAGTTAACAACTTTTTCAAACATGTAAATTATTCCTAAACTACTCTTGTTAATTCACCTTTATGCCAAATTTCGTATCCCTAGTTCAAACGTTCTGGAAAATGGATTATGAAGTCAGCCATTTTGGATTCAAAATGATGTCTTTGCAGATATTTTGTAATCTACTACTGATGATATACCGTCATACTTCGAAATTTCATATTTTAATTTTTAACATCTTTTTTGTTACATAACCTCAAAATAGCTGATTTCGCAATAAACTATTGTTCCTGTATAACATGCTGACGTTTTGTGACACGCGCAACTCGGCTGCATGCACTGCCATATGTGTTGATACTCCCCTCGATTCGCTCGCGCCGCTGCGGCAAGAATCCCACGGCAGGTCGCGCATCGAACTTGAGGAGTTTGGAGGAACTGCGTCTTTTTATCACAACCAGAATCTGCAATGCACTGCGCCACATGATACAGGTATTTCCTCATACTCCAGAGCGCTGCGTCCGAATGGGGAAATTTCCACATTCTGCCGGTATAACATGCTCCTGGCAGTGCTAACGTTTGTGACGAGTAAAACTTGGTGGAACACGCAGGAGTATTGGAAGTTGGCGCGAGGAACTAGGCTCATCCATATTCCATTTCACCACTTTTTAAGGTTGAAGGAGTTGACTGGACAGTTTGCACCCCTGGTGCTTTTGCTCATATTTCGCAGCTTTTTACACTTGTGTAATGTATATACTCGCTTCGCCTCATTGGGGCGCTGCCCCCAGAATTCCAAGATGGCCTCGCTGGGGCGCACCCCTTTATCGCAATCAGGCTCCAGCTGGGAACTGTACCCTAGTAGGGGAGACGAGCCTAATTTATTCTAACCTACTCGTAATGGTACACCTTTATACCAAATTTCGTGTCTCTAGCTTCAGTCGTTATAAAGTGGGGCTTAGGCGGGCATTTTGGATAAAAGATGGACACATTTTTAGCGTTTTCTTATATTTTCGTGACATACTCGTGATGATACACTGTCATACCAAATTTCATTTCTCTATCTCGAACGATGTGAAAAATGGTATTTCAGCTGCCATTTTGAATCAAAGATGGTGAATTTTTTAAAACGTTGTTATGTTTTCCTAAACTACTCTTGATAATACATCATTATGCCAAATTTCGTATCTCTGGCTCAAGCAGTTGGAAAATGGATTTATGACGCCCGCCATTTTGGATCCAAGATGGCGTTTTTAGAGATATTTTGTAATATTTTCATAATCTACTAACAATGTTGTACTGTTAAACTAAATTTCATTATTCTAGCGGCAACCGTTTAGGGTGTGTATTCTTTAAAAGTTTAGGGTTGGCGGCCATTTTGAATCCAAAATGGCGACTTTTTCAATTTTTTAAAAAGTTTTCTTAATTTGCTATCAATGATGTAGTTTCATACCAAATTTCACTGTTCTATCTTTAGTCGTTTAGGCTGTGTATTCTTTGAAATTTTAGGTTTGGCGGCCATTTTGAATCCAAGATGGCGACCTTTTCAAAATGTCGGAATTTTTCCTTTATCTACTTATCATCCTGTACCTTCATACCAAATTTCATGTTTCTAGCTTACTCCAAACACCCTAAACAGTATGATGAGTGAGTCAGTGAGTGAGTGAGTGAGTCAGTTAGCCTAAAATGTGCAATTTCAGAGGTCCACAACTAGAACATAGTTTGAGATACGAATATGAAATTTTGTACATCTGCACATATTTACTGTATCTCCTCAACGGCGAAAGCTCATATTCCTATCTTTAACATCTTTTTTCTTACGGGGCCCCCAAATCGTCGATTTTGTCATAAACTCTTGTTCCTGTATAACATGCTTCTGGCAGTGCTGACGTTTTCTGACGTGAAGAACTTGGCTCATGCACTGCCGTGCATGTTGATTCTAGACAAGATTATTTATTTCTACGTTAACGTGGGCCTGTATGGACGGATGCCTTGACACGTGTCCCTTTGTTTTCGATGTACTTTCGACCCACATATGTTTGTTTGCAAAGTGGATGTACATTTTGGCGTCGTCTCCTTGTTAGTACGTTACTAACTACATATAAATCATATATTCTACTTTACTATACTCTTGTTTCCTCCTTTGCATACATTGTTCTTTTACATACGTCAGCCTCCTTAAGGTAAGAAGCCCACATATCCATATACACTGTAGTTCACATTTATATGTACCCCCGGGTCGATAACTTCAATACTAATCTTATCTTGCCTTACAGGTATAAACCCAAATCCTACGCCCATAGCCGGAGAGTAAGAATGCATATAAGTGCCTCATTAGTGATACCAGGTGTATGCATAAGTAGTTTCCGGTTTACCTAAGAGATGGCGCCAGCGAAAAGTACGCAGCTTATTCATTTGACACATACGTCATTTTGTTCGTCTGACATTAAACTACAAACACACACAAGTTGAGTCCGCCAAACACTAGCGTCTTTGTTTTATCGTTCAGTGATCATGTCGAAGTTTGTGCCTGCAAAAGAACATTTGCGGCACGCATTGCTTTTCTTATTTAATCAAAAGAAAAAGGCCGTTGAAAGTCATCGTGTGCTGGTAGAAACATATGGTGAACATGCTCCATCGATTAGAACATGTGAGACATGGTTTCGACAATTTAAAAGTGGTGATTTCAATGTGAAAGACGGTGCGCGCTCTGGTAGACCAAAAAAGTGCGAAAACGAGCAATTGCAGGTGTTATTGGAGGATGAACCAACTCAAACTCAACAGCAATTGGCAAACGAATTAAATATGTCACAAGAAACAATCAGCAGACGTTTACGAGCAATGGGGAAGATCAATAAACTTGGTAAATGGATCCCACAAGATCTGAATGAACGTCAAATGGAAAATCGCAAAGTCAGTTGTGAAATGCTGCTCAACGCCACGAAAGAAAATCATTTTTGTATCGAATTGTGACGGGTGACGAAAAATGGATTTATTTTGAAAACCCGAAGCGGAACAGATCGTGGCTTTCACCTGGCGAAGCCGGTCCTTCAATACCAAGGCCAAATCGCTTCGGCAAGAAGACCATGCTTTGTGTCTGGTGGGACCAGAGCGGTATTGTGTATTATGAACTCTTGAAGCCCGGCGAAACCGTTAATGCACAACGCTATCGCGTTAATAATTAATTTAATTTAATTAATTAATAATTAATTAATCAAATGATTAATTTAAATCACGCATTGATCGAAAGACGACCGGAATGAGCCCGAAGACATGGAAAAGTGATTGTGTTACACGACAATGCGCCGTCTCACACAGCAAAACCACTGAAAGACACCTTGAAATCGCTTGGATGGGACATCCTTCCGCACCCGCCGTACTCGCCAGACCTGGCGCCATCTGACTATCACCTCTTCGCATCAATGGGGCACACGCTCGTAGAGCTGCACTTCAGCAATTTCGAAGAGGTTGGAAAATGGCTTGAGGAATAGTTTGCCGCAAAAGACAAGCAGTTTTTCTGGCATGGTATGCATCAATTACCTGAAAGATTGGCGAAATGTGTAGAAGCCGATGGCCAATATTTTGAATAAAACAAAATTAATTTCCCTTGAAAATTACGTGTTTTCTTTACCAAAAAAAAACGGCAAAAACTTATGCACACACTTGGTATATCTCTCATATAGAATCTATATAGTCATCTGAGGTACTCGGGGACTAATGTATTATTTATTGGCTCCCAGCTGCAGGGCTCGATATGGCAGTGATTTTTAGACGTGTGTAGTTGAGCTTATATTTTATCAGAGGACATCTTAAATCGATTTTACTTATTTAAATCAGTCGTGCCAAGTTTTATCTTAATCAGAAATAGTTTGAAATCAATAGCCATAACTTTATTCAATAAGTATTTATCATGACGTAGCATTTCATTTTCAGCAAACGCGTCAGCTAGAAAGATTTAGATTCTATTGGTCTTTGAAGACATATAGGTTTACAATAAAGTATATACAATCAGAATAGTTATTTCTCCATCTTGATATAGGTATCAGTTGCTATGATTAATAATACTTCGTTATGTGGAATCCCTAAACCGAGAACGCATCTTCGACACATTCGTATTCTCGGAACATAATCTAGTCTCTAACTTGCTTGGTGATAGCAAATGAATATAAAACAAAAGCTACACGTATTCACGTTTTGTAATCTAGCCCAGGAATGGCTAATTATGCCCATCGATTGCGCTTTTGTTTTATTAATTGCTGTTTTATAATAATATTTATAATATAATCCAATTTTTCAATCTAACAGTCTTAATAATTGGTGTTTTAAGATCAGTTATTTATTGGTTGCTATTGTAACAGCCTAATTGCTGTTCCATTTTCATTTATTTTCTTTCCCTTTTATTTTATTTGTACGTTCTGTTTCCTTTCTGTGTGTTCTCCTTAGTTCATTGTCTTTGTTTGGTTTTAGTCACGCTTTGAGCGTGTTTCGTTTTTTTTTGCTTTGGTTTTCAGTCGTTATGTATTCAGGTTTTCGTTAGTCATGCAGCATTGACTTGGATCTAGTGCTTGTTTTTGATTGGATCCTAGTCATTGCTTGGCTACGTGTCTCTTGCTGATTGGTGTGAATCAGCCTTCTTCTCCGTTTGATGGGAGAACTGCTCTCCCCGCCATGTTAGTTTCAGTTCCAAATATTTCGACCAGAAGGACGGATGTCTGGGCTTTCCAGTCATTTTGCTTTTCCAGAGCCCTAACTACGAATGGTAACTATGCCAAATTTAGTATATTGAAGAATATTTCGACTGATTTCGTCCAATCCCGTGAAATATATAGTAATCGTTGTAAGAAGAAAATAATTGATACGAGTGCTAATAAGACAGTACATCTCGACAACGTTAATTCCAAATTTCAAGTCAATAAAATTATTTGTTATATTTCGAGATTATTTGTCATAATGGATAATATGTTCTAAATTTCAGTATGGGGCCGCTATTGACCGAATTTCTGCATTTCAAATATCGGAGCTTTGGATTCTAATAATCATATGCCTAATTTTTCGTCCCCAGTTTCCGAATCTATTTAAAATTCCCTGTTAGCAATGTTAACAGCTACCGTATATCACCATTATTAGTCAAATTAGAGACTTGTCTGTTCAATTATTTTTGCGTACTGTTTTCCGATAAATCTTGACTTAAATTGTAAAATTTGATACTTCGACATGATTAGATAATTTTGGTTTCAACTCCAGCCACTATTCTCCGTTAAATAGTCACATTTTATAACATTATTTTGCAAATTCAAGATTTATTCAGAGAGTCATTTGTATAGTGTAGTAATCATCTGTAATGACGTCACGACTATTATAAGCTCAACTTGTTTCTTTCGTTAAGGTATGTCTTGATCAATAACTTCATTTCTGTAAGTAACTATGTGGTAAAACTTTTCCAAATTGAACAACAATATTTTGGGACTAATTGTAAAAATTTCAGCGAGATTCATTAATTATTATAGAAATTATGGACATTTATATCTGACAAACCAACTTTCGTTTCGGCTTAATTAATTCAATGTATACAAGATAGACGATACAAATTTGTTTGCTTCCTACAGCTCAATAGTAATTCTGTTTTGATTTTTATGAAATTATCAACTCCGAAAACTTACATTATGTAAATTCAGTTTAATAAATTCAAGATTTTGAAATTTTTATATTTCTTCGAACAATCTTGTGTTTCTGTTCAACGAACATAGTACAGAAAACCTCTCAGTTAACTGGGTACTTAAACCACTCAGTAAATCCATATACAGTGTATAATATTTATGATGTGCAGTGATTTATTTCATGTTTGCCATGATATTTATCTGAATTTAACTATGAATCATTACGTGAAGTTTGACAGCAATGGATACTAAATTATTTATCTGTTTCGGTAAACCTATCGTTTAGAGTGATGCGTTTTTAATTACATTAGGTGGGTTGGGCCAATGGTAGGATTCTTTCGACAGCTGAGATGTGATAACTTGGGAAAGGAACTATATATTGAATTACTGCTTATTCTGCGTTGACATATGAAGTGACTCCAGTATGTGATATAGGTGAATTGATATTATTTGCATTTTTGCGTTATGACACGACGTTTAGATTCAGTTGCGACCGTCATTCGTTGTGTTCGTCGTCTTTATTTCAGGAATTGCGATTCCAGACTACAGGTGTGAGCCCTACTAAGGTAAAGGTAAGACATGGTCTTTTGCCACCCTGTAGACTTCGAAGTGAGTAAAGACGCAGTATGAGTCACATATGAA
Source organism: Lepisma saccharinum (assembly GCA_022664845.1). NCBI lineage: Eukaryota > Metazoa > Arthropoda > Insecta > Zygentoma > Lepismatidae > Lepisma > Lepisma saccharinum. Next base: position 3,178 of record JAGDQP010002638.1, on the reverse strand, counting down.
CTGATATGCGTACGATCGTTTGAGATTATCCCCAAGTATGGATTTGCGTTTTTCTTTCTTAATCTATCGCTAATCTGAACCAGCTGGTACTTCAGAGTATGAACCGACGAACTAGTTAAAAAGATTGGACGTGTCGCCTTATCGGTATTTTCTCCCTCGTTCTAACTTATTGTGTGTTTTTTTCAGCGATCACAAGGATCTGGAATCCTCTTTCCCAGATATTCTTAAATCTGGAAGACATTTCTGCGCCGCTCGTCTGGGGTGTAGAAAATGTTTTTAGCAAGAAATTTTGGTTAGATGCGTTGCGTGGATACTCTAGGCTCCTGGCGACCCTATTTATATTCCTGGATTGCTTTGGTGTTGCAGTTTTGACTTCACCTAGCCAGGAATTGTGTGTGTGATCTTGGGTGGCGTTTCACTATGGTTCCTGTCCGCCATAGCTGTCAGTCACTCTTAACTCTCTTGTCATTGTCGCATTTGATGTTGTTATCACAGTTAATTTTAAATTTTCATGATGAAAAACTATTATATAAAATACTGACAATTTTCTTTTGGTGATGTTAGATTCGTTCAGGCTGGTTTACGTTAAAATATACAACAATAAATAATCGTATCTTAATGTTGCAATACTTATCCTAAGCTGGGTTTGTTCGTAAAACTGCCATAATATATTCATTTCATAATTTGACATGACAAAAAGGAGATACATACACATATGTTTACTTACCACACAATACATACAGACATAATGAAACACATATACTCAATTTTACATTTTTCTCGCATTTGAACTTGGTTATTCATAACCGGGCTGAAGTTAGATTCAGATTCACATTCAAATGAATGTGAATCTAGAAGTTAGATTCACATTCAGATTCACATTCACTTTCGAATGAATTCCAACTTTGATACAGATTCACATTCGGATTCAGATTCACATTCACATTCACATTCAGATTCACATGCGCATTCAGATTCACATTCGAATGAACTATACCTTTGTGTAGAGCAAAATTTACATTGAAAATAAGATACACATTCAGATTCAGATTCAGGTTCACATTGAATTGAGTACATCACATTGTAAAAAAAAAAAATCTTCGCTTTCTCTCAACAACTAGGTTTAGTATGTTAATGTGCTAAAGTCATTTGCGCGTGCGGAAAATATTTGCTCTAGACTGCGTGCTAACTGTGGTAACAACGTAACAATAAATGCTCCTATCTGATTTTTCATTTTAAAGATAGTTTCCTCCGTCTCCTTCAATTCCCACCATTCTCACTTACAGTGTGCATGTACCATAGTCACTTCCGTGCGCATAAAATATTTCGTCCAGATTGGGTGGTAATTGTGGTAACAACGTAACATTAAATATTCGTATCTGCTTTTTAAAATAAAAGAAAAATGTTTCCGCCGTCTCCTTCAATTCCCACCATTCTCATTTACAGTGTGCATGTACCATAGCTACCTCCGTGCGCAGGAAAAATTTGGTCCAGATTGGGTGGTAATTGTGGTAACAACATAACATTAAATATTCGTATCTCCTTTTTAAAATAAAAAACAATTGTTTCCGCCGTCTCCTTCAATTCTTACCATCCTCGCTTACAGTGTGCATGTATCATAGTCATTTCCGTTTGCAGAAAATATTTGGTCCAGATTGGGTGGTAATTGTGGTAACAACGTAACTATAAATATTCGTATCTGCTTTTTAAAATAAAAAAAATTGTTTCCGCCGTCTCCTTGAATTCCCAACATTCTCGCTTACAGTGTGCATGTAAGATAGTCACTTCCGTGCGCATAAAATATTTCGTCCAGATTGGGTGGTAATTGTGGTAACAACGTAACATTAAATATTTGTATCTGGTTTCTAAAATAAAAAATTGTTTCCGCCGTCTCCTTCAATTCCCACCATTCACACTTAGTGTGCATGTACCATAGTCACTTCCGTGCGCATAAAATATTTCGTCCAGATAGGGTGGTAATTGTGGTAACAACGTAATATTAAATATTCGTATCTGGTTTCTAAAATAAAAAATTGTTTCCGCCGTCTCCTTCAATTCCCACCATTCTCACTTACAGTGTGCATGTACCATAGTCACTTCCGTGCGCATAAAATATTTCGTCCAGATTGGGTGGTAATTGTGGTAACAACGTAACATTAAATGTTCGTATCTGGTTTCTAAAATAAAAAAAATGTTTCCGCCGTCTCCTTCAATTCCCACCATTCTCACTTACAGTGTGCATGTACCATAGTCACTTCCGTGCGCATAAAATATTTGGTCCAGATTGGGTGGTAAT